>JAVIAB010000001.1:15667026-15859526 GCA_032433765.1 Megaustenia siamemsis
GAACTTGCACAGAGTGTAACATTTAACTGATTACTTTCTGTTACTAAAGACGATAGATTATGTCTCGTCCGCGAACTTGCACAGAATGTAACATTTAACCGATTACTTTCTGTTACTAAAGACGATAGATTTTGTCTCGACCGCGAACTTGCACAGAGTGTAACATTTAACTGATTACTTTCTGTTACTGTAGACGATAATCTATGTCAAGAGAAATGAGAAAGAAAGTTCATCGGTGCTATATAGAACCAATTCTGACCAATGGAAGCGAATCACGGACAGTAGACACATAAATGAAAAGATGATTAGAGGCCACAGAGATGGGATTTCTCAGAAGAATGTTGAAAGTTTCCTGGACAGCTAACAGACCAATGAGGAAGTTCTCAAAGAGGCCAACACAAAATGGGAGCTCTAAAAAATACATCAGAAAGAAACAATCAACAAAACATCATCATCATCATGTGCCATACCGGTTGGTGTAGGTGATCATGTCCCTCCACAATCTTCTATCTATAGTGCATCGTATCAGTTCTGTTGTTGACAGTTTTCCATGCAATGACAGAAAGCTATCCAGTATTTTCTCTCCTTGTCGCCCGCGATCTCTCTTTTCTTTTATTTTGCCAGTTGTAACCAAGTATTCCAATTCTCCTCTTCTAACGATGTGCCCGAAAAATGTTGATTCCTTACAAAACATCAGAAAGAAACAATCAACATTTTTCGGGCACACCATGAGATGAGGAAAGTTGGAATACTTGTTTATAACTGGCAAAGTAAAAAGAAAGAGAGATCGCGGGCGACAAAGAAAGAAAATACTGGATAGCTTGGTGTCATGGCATGGAAAACAGTCAACAACAGAACTGATACGATGCACTGTAGATAGAAAATTGTGGAAAAACATGATCGCCTGCGCCAACCGGTATGGCACATGATGATGATAACTGTAGACGATAAATTAAGTCTCGTTGACATACTTGCAGAAAGTGTAACATTTCGCTATTTACATTATGTTACTGTTGACGTTTACTCCCTTCTCTTATGTCGCGTTACAGTAACGATACCAATGTTCCTTTTTGTTTATTTATTGTATATGTTTATTGATGAATGTGTTTTGTTGTGATCAATTTCATACGGCGGAAATTTTTTTGTTTTTAACTTTTAGTCTCGGATTCTTCTTCTTCTTCTTCTTCCTTTTTCTTCGTCCTCTACTGTTTCTTTCTCTTTTACTTCTTCTTTTTTCTTCGTCCTCTACTGTTTCTTTCTCTTTTACTTCTTCTTTTTTCTTCGTCCTCTACTGTTTCTTTCTCTTTTACTTCTTCTTTTTTCTTCGTCCTCTACTGTTTCTTTCTCTTTTACTTCTTCTTTTTTCTTCGTCCTCTACTGTTTCTTTCTCTTTTACTTCTTCTTTTTTCTTCGTCCTCTACTGTTTCTTTCTCTTTTACTTCTTCTTTTTTCTTCGTCCTCTACTGTTTCTTTCTCTTCTTCTTCTTCCTCTTTTTTCTTCGTCCTCTACTGTTTCTTTCTCTTCTTCTTCTTCTTCTTTTTCTTCGTCCTCAACTGTTTCTTTCTCTTCTTCTTCTTCTTCTTTTCTTCGTCCTCAACTGTTTCTTTCTCTTCTTCTTCTTTTCTTCGTCCTCAACTGTTTCTTTCTCTTCTTCTTCTTCTTCTTTTCTTCGTCCTCTACTGTTTCTTTCTCTTCTTCTTCTTCCTCTTTTTTTCTTCGTCCTCAACTGTTTCTTTCTCTTCTCCTCTTTTTCTTTTTCTTCGTCCTCAACTGTTTCTTTCTCTTCCTCCTCTTCTTCTTTTTTCTTCGTCCTCTACTGTTTCTTTCTCTTTTACTTCTTTTTTCTTCGTCCTCTACTGTTTCTTTCTCTTTTACTTCTTCTTTTTTCTTCGTCCTCTACTGTTTCTTTCTCTTTTACTTCTTCTTTTTCTTCGTCCTCTACTGTTTCTTTCTCTTTTACTTCTTCTTTTTTCTTCGTCCTCTACTGTTTCTTTCTCTTCTTCTTCTTCCTCTTTTTTCTTCGTCCTCTACTGTTTCTTTCTCTTCTTCTTCTTCTTCTTTTTCTTCGTCCTCAACTGTTTCTTTCTCTTCTTCTTCTTCTTCTTTTCTTCGTCCTCAACTGTTTCTTTCTCTTCTACTTCTTCTTCTTTTCTTCGTCCTCAACTGTTTCTTTCTCTTCTTCTTCTTCCTCTTTTCTTCGTCCTCTACTGTTTCTTTCTCTTCTTCTTCTTCCTCTTTTTTTCTTCGTCCTCAACTGTTTCTTTCTCTTCCTCCTCTTCTTCTTTTTCTTCGTCCTCAACTGTTTCATTCTCTTCCTCCTCTTCTTCTTTTCTTCGTCCTCAACTGTTTCTTTCTCTTCCTCCTCTTCTTCTTTTTCTTCGTCCTCTACTGTTTCTTTCTCTTTTATTTCTTCTTTTTCTTCGTCCTCTACTGTTTCTTTCTCTTTTATTTCTTCTTTTTCTTCGTCCTCTACTGTTTCTTTCTCTTTTACTTCTTCTTTTTTCTTCGTCCTCTACTGTTTCTTTCTCTTTTACTTCTTCTTTTACTTCGTCCTATACTGTTTCTTTCTCTTCTTCTACTTTTTTCTTCGTCCTCTACTGTTTCTTTCTCTTCTTTCTCTTCTTCTTTTCTTCGTCCTCTACTGTTTCTTTCTCTTCTTCTTCTTCTTCTTTTCTTCTTCCTCTAATTTTATTTCTCCTTTTATTATTTATCTTACTCTTACTCTTCCTCTTCCTCTTCCTCTTACTCTTACTCTTCCTCTTCCTCTTTCTCTTTCTCTTCATCTTCTTTCTCTTCCTTTTTCTCTTCTCCGTTCTTTCTTCTTATTTCTCCTCTTCTACTTTCTACTCTTCTTTCCCCTCTTCTTCTTCCTCCACTTCTTCTTTCTCTTCTTCTACTTGTTCTATTTCTTCTTCTTATACATCTTCTTCTACTGCTGCTGTCTTGTAGTACTACACTTCTGTATCGTCCGTCCTTAAAAGAAAAAAAAGGTATGCTGTGGTTTACATCAAGTCTAGTGTTGTATTTAGCCCGACACATCCGTCATTACCATAGCATTTGTTGGTACCAGGTTGCATTCCGTTTCGATCATTTATTTGCCTGGCCAACTTGTAAATTTGTTACAAGACAGACCACGGGGAGTTGGAGCATGGTCTTACTCAGTTACTCTCTCTGATCCTGACAGGAACTAATCAGTCAGCTATGATTCCCCGATCATTTACAGCCCATGTGTTGTCCGACACCATGGCCCCATCGAAAATAAAATCAGCTCCTTTGTGTGTCGACTTTATCAACGACAAAGATAAAACTATTACAATATCGACTCCAAATACAACTTACTTCTAAAAGAGGCCACCATCATCATCGAGTGCTATCTCCGCAGCGAAGGTTGGCTGCCATGGAGCACCATTCTGCTCTGTCTCTTGCTTTGATGGTGCAGGTTGTCATAGGCTGACTTGTCCATCTTTTGATGTTACTCGTCCATGTTAGTCTTGGTCTGCCTCTGCCTCTTTTACCTTGTATTTTCCCCTCCCAGATTACTTTAAGTTGGTTGTGTATTTTAACATGGCCCAAAAATCGCATTTGTCTTTTTTAAATTGTGTTTAGTAGTTCTCTTTTCATTTTTAGTTGTTTTAAGACTTCATCGTTTGTTTTCTTTTCCTTCCATCCAATTCTACCTATTCTTCTATATATCCACATGTCAAAAACTTCAATTTTCTGTTCTGTTCTTTTTTTTGGTCTAATGTCCATGTTTCTGCAACATATAGGGATGTTGAGAAGATATAACATTTTGCTATTCTCAGTTTTAGCCCTGGTGTAATTTCTTTTTATGTTAGTATATTTTTCATGACATTAAAATTACTTTATGGCATTCCTATTGTTTTATTTATTTAATTAAGAGAGGCCATACGGACTCCTATTCTCCATACACAAACATTAGTATTCTTTGAGTAAGCGAAGTATTCTATTAGTTATCTTATGTCTGACGAAAGCCATTGCCGAAACGTCATAATTTGTTTATCATTCTATAAGTTTAGCTGTATAATATCATTGTATTCTCGTTCATTACTCTGGAAGTGCATTTTTTATGTGGAGGTCATGTTTTTGAGACCTAAACAAAACGTAGTCATCATTTGATTGTGTTATCAGTGTAGCTCTGCTCGCGGACCCACAATCTATTTGTCCTTATATCCATTATTTTATTGAAAGTAAAGGTATAGGTACGAGACTTGAATCTGCGTCTTAGCACGCTGGTTATTACTCATATGTGCTCGGCCGCCTATCCAGAAGTGCTCGGTGACTCCTGTCTTGTGTCACCTCAAGCATCGTAACTCACGAGCAAGGCGTCATTCCTCACCATCCCATGGTACAACCCTAGTACAGATTTCTGCCAACCGCTGGGTCGACCGCGGGTTTTTTAAATTCATTTTTTGATTGACAGTGATGTTGTTGCTACACAAAATGATACAACAGGTATCGGACTATCAGATGGTGTTTTGACTATTGTGAAGAAACACAAAATGAAATGGTTATGTATGTCAATCGTCTGCTGGTCTAGCAAACACCATTCTGAGATGAACTGTGAATGGAGCGAAAAGTAGAGGTAGACAGAGAGAGAGAGAGAGAGATGGGAAGATAATACCAAAGAATTGACAGGCTTATATTTTGTAGAGTTCCAAAGACCGACTGAGAATAGAGGGAAATGGAGAGGAGAGCAGGCAAATAATTGAAGTGCTGCGGTAAAGCTAGTAGCAAGAAGCAAATGGTGGGGTGTATCATCATCATTAGGTCGCATGTCATTTGCAGAACATTGCATTCACCAAAACCCGTCTGAGATTATCTATGATACTAGCCAGATCTCCCTCTTCTGATGTTATGTTCAAGGTGTCCTTGATGTCTTGAAACAAACTTCTTCATGGTCAGTCCCCGATGCGTCGTCCAGGAACCATGCATTCCATTATTGTATTTGTCTAGTCCGTATGTCATTTGACGTGACCAAAGTATTTAAAGTGTCTCTGTAGAATGGTGGCCAGTTCTTTGTAATGTTTAAATTCATGTAATATGTTTTCATTGCTTTTTTTTCATTATCCAAGTTATCTTAAGAATTTTTCTGTAACATTTTGTTTCGAATGAATCTATTTTCTTCCTTGCTGTTTTGCGAGATTGTCCATGATTCACAACCGTATGTTGCTATCGGGAAGATATATATCCTTAGTAATTTTAATTTGACTGTCTTTCTGGTGTTGTGCCACATATTAGGTGGGGTGTAATGTACACAGAAATGGAGAAGGTTCACGAAGGCTGTCAGCGGTGCCCCAACTAGCCCTGTATGCATGGGATGTAAATGGAGAAGGTTTACGAAGGCTGTCAGCGGTGCCCCAACTAGCCCCGTATGCATGGGATGTAAATGAAGAAATAGAAAAAAAAATGATAAAAAGAAAGATGATAAAAAATAGATTTAAAAAAAGAAGAAAGAATGTTGTTGGGTTTCGGGGTCGTTTTGGGCTGCGTGTTCTATCATTCATCCCTGACACTGAATTACATTTGTACTGGTCATGTGTAAATAGTTTTGATGCTACAAAGTTTGTGAATCAGCAAATGGATAGACAGACCTGAAAGTAGACAGACAAAAAAAAAAAAAAAAAAAAAAAACACACAGACAGATTTGTTGAAGAAAGTTAAAGAATAAGTAGACCACAAGAAGACAGGGAGACAGAGATGAATGAATAGACAGTCCCACGTGTAGACAGCCAGAATCCCTTAAAGAACCAGCACGTGTGCACGACGCATAACGCTGCATATTGTATGCAACCTCACTTCCGTTTGTGTATACAGCCGGCTCCCATTCATCTGTCCCTATTTTTAGAACCCCCCCCCCCATTTTCATTTATGTTATTTGTTATGTGTTCCCGCCAAATTTATTACGCACCCTCGGTCGGTCAATTCTGCCCCTCTTTCAATCCTCCTAGAATGACAATACCAGATGGAACCGTTTGGTGAGTTTTCGATCTCATTAATTTGATTCTTTCTTATTTTATTCTGTAGCTTGTATTGTTAGTGTCTTGTTATGTCCTTGCATAAGGCCTAAAGTTATAACGTTTTAAATAGTGATATATTTTATCACTGTAATTCTTTGACTATTCTCATCATCTCCCCTTTGTGTTATATCATCTACCCAGTCGTCAATCCGGTGTAACTGTTAATGGTCAAGTACGAAACTTGAATCGGCATCTTAGCATTTCGAGTTTTCACACATTTGTACTCGGCCGCCTATCCAGAATTGTTCGGAGACTTCTGGATAGTGTCGCTTCAAGCATCGAAATTCGTAAATACAAGGCGGCATTCTTCACCTTCCCAAAGTTCTACTACCCTGGTACCCATTTCTACCAGCGGCTGGGTCGACGATGGGGGTATTTTTTTTTTTATCAGGAGTACATCTCACACTGCTCCCAGCGGGAATCGAACACGGGTTGTCCAAACGTCGGTAGCCTAGAGTGTTACTAGTGATGTTGTTACTGTTGAGTGTTACTAGTGATGTTGTTACTGTTGAGTGTTGCTAGTGATGTTGTTACTGTTGAGTGTTGCTAGTGATGTTGTTACTGTTGAGTGTTGCTAGTGATGTTGTTACTGTTGAGTGTTGCTAGTGATGTTGTTATTGTTGAGTGTTGCTAGTGATGTTGTTACTGTTGAGTGTTGCTAGTGATGTTGTTACTGTTGAGTGTTGCTAGTGATGTTGTTACTGTTGTGTGTTGCTAGTGATGTTGTTACTGTTGAGTGTTGCTAGTGATGTTGTTACTGTTGAGTGTTGCTAGTGATGTTGTTACTGTTGAGTGTTGCTAGTGATGTTGTTACTGTTGAGTGTTACTAGTGATGTTGTTACTGTTGACTGTTGTGGTTGACTCTATTACTTCTGATAATACACTTGATAAGGTTGTTTACGTTTGCTAATGAATCGCCTTCTTCTTCTACCTTTTAGCTCCCTGTGGAGCATAGGTCTTCAGCAAACACTTTCCAGTTCGTTCTGTTTCTTGCCATTCTTTTAAGATCATTCCCTGTCTTCCCCATCATCTTTATCTCTGCTTCCACCTGCCTTCTCCAACAATAGTTTGACCTCTTTGTCTTTTCCCCTGGAGATTCCAAAAAAGGGTCTGTCGTGTAATACCCTCAGTTGGTTTCCGCAGTGCACGTCCTATCCAGAGTCATCGGCTTCGTTGTATAAATGCACACATAAAACTGACAGGTAATTTCTACAAGAAACAGACCTCAGTGATAATACAGAAGATTAAAAGCTGAGTGCTGATAGATAACAGTGATAACTTTGACAGGGCTGCGTTTTTGCGTTCAATCTCCATGTTTGTTCAAGTTAAACACTCGAAATAGCTATAAAAATCATCATTTTATAATGAACTACACAGTTACTACTCAACATGTGCCGGTGAGGTTGTATTGCTGACATAAAGAACTAGTTTAAAAAATAAACAAGGAAAGCAACGAATGTGAGTTAGATTTTTAAAAAATAATTAAAATAGATAACACACAAATGAAAAACAAAAATATAATAAAACTACGATCATATTCAAAGATAACACTCAAAACCTACAAGTGGATATCGAAGTTGAAGGAGTAAACCAGGAGACAGTTCAAAGCTACAACTACCTTGGACATACTATAACCAGTGATGGAAAATGTAAAACTTAAACAAACAAAAGAATAGGAATTGTAAAAAAGTCATTTTAATGCCATGACAAATATACTGACATCAAAACAAATAACACCAGGGCTAAAACTAAGAATAGTAACATGCTATCTTCTCAACATTTCTATGTGGTGCAGAAACATGGACATTAGACAAGAACAGACAGATTGAAGTCTTTGAAATCTGAATTTATAGAGAAATAGAAATAATTCAATGGAAAGAAAAGAAAAGAAAACACACGATAAAGCCTTAAAACAACTAAAAATGAAAAAAAGAACTACTAAACACAATTTAAACAGACAAGTGAGATTTTTGAGGCACGTTAAAAGGTACAGCAAGCATACTAAAAGTAATCTCGGAAGGGAAAATACAAGGTAAAAGAGGCAGACCAAGACTAACATGGACGAGTTACATCAAAAGATAAACAAGTGACGGATCGGAATGGCGCTCCATGGCAGCCAGTATTCGATGCGGAGACGGCACTCAATGTTGCACGCTAAAACCCTGAAAATAAAATATAAATGTAGATGGGAAGCAAATCTTAGAGAAATAAAAAAAAATAAAGTTATCTTGAATAATATGTCATCACAAATGATGGGACGAGACAGGAATAAAAAACAATAAAAATGACAAAAAAGGGTTAAATGGCATAAAATATATACTCATATCAAAGCTATGAATATCAGAAATGACAATGAAAATAATAAAGTTTTGTATCTGCTGAGCATTCCTGTAGGGATGTAAAACAAGGACATTAAATTTAAGAAAAGAAAGATAAGAAGGAAATGTAGCCCTTGTAATGTGAATTTATGGAAGAGGAAAGAAATGGGTGGACAGAGAAAAAAAAATAATGAAGTTTTGAAACAGATGAAGGTGAAGAAAGAACTGTTTAACACAATTCGAACAAGACAAGTAAAATGTTTTGGATACAGAAAGGGACATAATTACCAAGAGAACGTTACCGTGGGAAGTAAATCAAAGGTAATGGAAGTAGAAGCAGACACAATATAAAGTGGACTGACAACATCGAGATATGGAAGCAGACATGAACTAAGGTGGACTGACAATATCAAGAGATAGAAGCAGACATGAACTAAAGTGGACTGACAACATCGAGATATGGAAGCAGACACAAACTAAAGTGGACAGACAACATCAAGTGATAGAAGCAGACATGAACTAAGGTGGACTGGCAACATCAAGAGATGGAAGCAGACATGAACTAAGGTGGACTGACAACATCAAGAAATAGAAGCAGACATGAACTAAAGTGGACTGACAACATCGAGATATGGAAGCAGACACAAACTAAAGTGGACAGACAACATCAAGAGATAGAAGCAGACATGAACTAAGGTGGACTGACAATATCAAGAGATAGAAGCAGACATGAACTAAAGTGGACTGACAACATCAAGAGATGGAAGCAGACATGAACTAAGGTGGACTGACAACATCGAGATATGGAAGCAGACATGAACTAAGGTGGACTGACAACATCAAGAGATAGAAGCAGACATGAACTAAAGTGGACAGACAACATCGAGATATGGAAGCAGACACAAACTAAAATGGACAGACAACATCAAGTGATAGAAGCAGACATGAACTAAAGTGGACAGACAACAACAACAGATGGAAGCAGACACAAAATAAAGTGGATGAACAACAACAGATGGAACCGTATGGTACACAATGATAACGAGTCTGGTATAGAAAGTAAGGATGGACGAGGGAAGACAACATGGTTCTTCAAATTCTAGTGTTGAAGCCGGATGTGTTGGATCGAAATGCGCAGAATAAGCCATAACACAACGAATCTTGGCCCACTTAACGTTTTTTATGTGCTCATCTCGTCGAGAATCATTCATTCCTTTAATAGCCATCTGGTTAACACCAGAACAGAAAGACAGACTATGATTTTATAATGGCCATATGTTTGTGTTGTGTCCGGTTAGCGCAATCGATAGGCGGTTGGCTTACCACGGCAACAGCCGGGGTTCGTACCCTGGCGAGGACACCTGGGTTTTACTAATTCCCTAAAAATTAGTAGGAGCCGCGATAGCTCAGTGGTTAGTGAACTGGACTACTACGGACAAGGGGTAGGGTTCGATCCCAACCGACGGCTCCGGGTTCACCCAGCCTTAAATGGGTACCGGATTTTTTCTGGGAAAGTAAAAGCAGCACGGGCGTAATACCGACCACATTACCCCAAAAATCATGTGCTGAAGGTCTGTAAAATATAGGGTCACTAACACCATATTTTTCCCTATACGCCACTTGGCGTGACGGGGGGTACTTTATTATTTTTTTTTTTTATATGTTTGTGTTACAGTGTTAGACATTATAGTGAAGGAAAGCAAAAATATAGAAGTAATGGTAGCAACAAAGTAAAAGACATATCCGTAGAGCCAATAAAAACAAGTGGGACAATATTAAAACAGGTAAATGAATTTAAATAGCTGGGAACAATGTTAACCTCAGATGGTAGATGTAAACAGAGGTGAGATGCAGAATGACTCAGGCAAAAGCAGGTTTTTAAAAAAAATTAGAAAGATACTGTGGAATCCAATTTTGACAGTAGAAACAAGAAAACGAATTCTTAAATGTTCTATAGAGCCAGTATTAGCATATGAATGTGAAACATTGACAATAGGACAAAAGACAAGAAAATCACTGGAAGTTATAGAAAGGTTGTTTTACATAAGAGTATTCAGAATACCATGGACAGCTAAAAAAAGTAACGAAAACGCCCTGACACAGGTCAAAGCAAGCTGAGAGCTAATTTGAAAAAATTAGAAAGAAACAATAATTAATTTTTGACCATGTAATGAGAACGGAACAGCTGGAATTTTGTGACAACTGAGAAAATTGATGGACGAAGAGATAGAGGGAAGCAAAGAAAAAAAAGATACCAGACAGCTTAAGAGAATGGCTTGGCAGAAGGCCAACAACAGAAATGATAAATAACTGTCGAGATCGAAATTTTTGGAGAGACATGATCACCTACGCCAGGCACGGTACTTGATGATGATGATAATGAAGATGATTTGTGTAACAATGTCAGCATTACGTCATGTCGGTACTCTTTCTTATAAAGGAAAACATCTCTGCTTCCCACAGTTGGTCGGCATGAGAAGGGGGGAATGAGTGGGATATAATCGACATTCCCATTAAACCAGTTCCCCTGCTGAGGTCATAATTCCGCATCAACTGTATAATAAGGTTAGCAGGGAGTGGTTCAGTCAGCCTTGTTTAAGGTAATTCATGAAACAAGTAAAGAATGCGATAATGAATTACAAAGGATAATGTATATTTAGCCTTTGATTATATTGTTTTCAAACATCAGAGTACTATGCGTTTGGATCAGGAGAATAAAGTCATTTAATCAAAGAGGATTTCAGTTGTAGTGTTCTCGGTAATTAGATGAGAGATACACTGAGGTGAACTTGAGTTAATCTCAGGGGAGTTTCCATAGGGGAAGCTATCCTGACTGGTATATGGGGCAGGTTTTTAATGATGGAGATTACTGGGTTAGAGGACAGTATTAATGATTACGGTTATTAGTCTAGGAAAGGTGATTAATGACGAAGGTTACTGTGTAGGTGAGGTGAATGAATGATGAAGGCTATTAGTCGAGGAGAGATGATTAATGATGAAGGTTAGTAGTCTAAGAGAGGTGATTAATCGTAAAGGTTAGTAGTCTAAGAGAGGTGATTAATCGTAAAGGTTAGTAGTCTAAGAGAGGTGATTAATGATGACGGTTATTGGTGTAAAGGAGGTGAATGATGATGAAGGCTATTAGTCGAGGAGAGATGATTAATGATGAAGGTTAGTAGTCTAAGAGAGGTGATTAATGGTGAAGGATATTGGTGTAGTTGCGGTGATTAATGATGAAGGTTTTTGGTGCAAAGAGGTGATTAATGATGAAGGCTGTTAGTCTAGGAGAGGTAATTAATGATGAAAGTTATTGGTGTAAGAGAGGTGATTATTTTTTAAAGTTATTAGTCTAGGAGAGATGATAAAGGTTATTGGTCTAATAAGGGAGCCGCGATAGCTCAGTGGTTAGTGAACTGGACTACAAAGGACTAGGGGTAGGGTTCGATCCCAACCGACGGCTTCCGGGTTGACCCAGCCTTAAATGGGTACCGGATTTTTTTCTGGGAAAGTAAAGCAGGACGGACGCAGTACCGACCACATTACCCCAAAAATCATGTGCTGAAGGTCTGGAAAATGTATGGTCACTAACACCATATTCCCTATACGCCACTTGGCGTGACGGGGGTACTTTCCTTTTTTGTTCACTTTTTGTTTCTCCTATGAGAGACCATTAATGATAGCATTTGTCTCTATAATGAGATATCCATGGACAGCTGAGAAGAGTAATGAAAACGTTATGAAAGAGGCCAAAGCAAAAAGAGAGCTAATCTCCAATGTTAGGAAAAAACAATCATTATTTTTTTGGCCATGTAATGAGAAGGGAACAGCTGGAATATATTGTAACTGGGAACACTGAGGGACGAAGAAACAGAGGGAAGCAAAGAGAAAAGTACCAGACAGTTTCAAAGAATAGCTTGGCAGAAAGTCAACAACAGAAATGATAAATAACTGTCGAGATCAAAAGTTGTGGAGAGACATGATAACCTACGCCAGCTGGCACAGTACTTGATAATGATGATGATGATGATGCTGAGAGTTCATTAAAGATAACATGTATTTCTCCTACAACAGATCATTAATGATAACATTTGTTTCTCCTACGACAGATCATTAATGATAACATTTGTTTCTCCTACGACAGATCATTAATGATAACATTTGTTTCTCCTATGAGAAATTATTAATTTTGACGATTGTTCTCCTATGAAAGATTATTCATGATATAGAATAATTCATGATATAGATTATTCATGATATAGATTGTTCATGATATAGATTATTCATGATATATAGATTATTCTTGACCCAGTAGAAGCTTAGAATATTGAACATTACCAGCCGGCGGGAGACTTTTCCTGGAGAGCAATCATCGAGCGATATTTATTTTGTTTGTTGGGCTTCGTTTGTTCGTGGCCTGATAGTGTTTGGTGAGGAACAGATGATGTCTGGCTTATTATGTCAGTGTTTTTGGGGAGGTGACGATACCTCCTTTGTTGCTTCAGTATTTGCGGGAATATATGATACATCGCCTAATATGTCAGTGCTTTGGGGGAATAGATGATATACCGCGCCTAATGTGTTAGTGTTTGCTGGAATAGATGATACCTCGCCTATTATGTCAGTGTTTGGGGGAATAGATGATACCTCGCCAATTATGTCAGTGCTTTGGGGGAATAGATGATACCTCGCCAATTATGTCAGTGCTTTGGGGGAATAGATGATACCTCGCCTATTATGTCAGTGTTTGGGGGAATAGATGATACCTCGCCAATTATGTCAGTGCTTTGGGGGAATAGATGATACCTCGCCAATTATGTCAGTGCTTTGGGGGAATAGATGATACCTCGCCAATTATGTCAGTGTTTGGGGGAATAGATGATACCTCGCCAATTATGTCAGTGCTTTGGGGGAATAGATGATACCTCGCCAATTATGTCAGTGTTTGGGGGAATAGATGATACCTCGCCAATTATGTCAGTGTTTGGGGGAATAGATGATACCTCGCCAATTATGTCAGTGTTTGGGGGAATAGATTATACCTCGTCTAATATGTCAGTGCTTTGGGGGAATAGATGATACCTCGCCAATTATGTCAGTGTTTGGGGGAATAGATGATACCTCGTCTAATATGTCAGTGCTTTGGGGGAATAGATGATACCTCGCCAATTATGTCAGTGTTTGGGGGAATAGATGATACCTCGCCAATTATGTCAGTGTTTGGGGGAATAGATGATACCTCGCCAATTATGTCAGTGTTTGGGGGAATAGATGATACCTCGCCAATTATGTCAGTGCTTGGGGGAATAGATGATACCTCGCCAATTATGTCAGTGTTTGGGGGAATAGATGATACCTCGCCAATTATGTCAGTGTTTGGGGGAATAGATGATACCTCGCCAATTATGTCAGTGTTTGGGGGAATAGATGATACCTCGCCAATTATGTCAGTGCTTGGGGGAATAGATGATACCTCGCCAATTATGTCAGTGTTTGGGGGAATAGATGATACCTCGTCTAATATGTCAGTGCTTTGGGGGAATAGATGATACCTCGCCAATTATGTCAGTGTTTGGGGGAATAGATGATACCTCGCTTATTATGTCAGTGTTTGGGGGAATAGATGATACCTCGCCAATTATGTCAGTGTTTTGGGGAATAGATGATACCTCACCAATTATGTCAGTGATTGGGGGAATAGATGATACCTCGCTTATTATGACAGTGTTTTTAGTTATGACGAATCCATTATTTATTGTCTCTAAGACTGGTTGTAGTGCTGTTGTCTGTACTCTGATGTTTCATCTGGTTTTTCCAGCTGGAATTGAGTGTCTCCGCTGATAAGTATTATGTTAACACTAATGTCTCTTTTCTTTGAGGCTCCAATTTCTCTATGACACGTTCCAGCGGACTGGAGAGAACAGCAATGGTATGTATGGTTACTGTGCGACGCATCAGGGGCAGGCCACGATGAATGTGTTTCGAAACTTCAAGGAGACCTTTATTATAAAAAATGAGGAATTGTGAGATCTGGCTAGAGACAAAGATTCTTTCAGGTGGGGAATGCAAAGTTATCTGTGAGATCTGGCTGGAGACAAAGATTCTTTCAGGTGGAGAATGCAAAGTTCTCTTTGAGATCTGGCTAGAGACAAAGATTCTTTCAGGTGGAGAATGCAAAGTTCTCTGTGAGATCTGGCTAGAGACAAAGATTCTTTCAGGTGGAGAATGCAAAGTTCTCTTTGAGATCTGGCAGGAGACAAAGATTCTTTCAGGTGGAGAATGCAAAGTTCTCTGTGAGATCTGGCTAGAGACAAAGATTCTTTCAGGTGGAGAATGCAAAGTTCTCTGTGAGATCTGGCAGGAGACAAAGATTCTTTCAGGTGGAGAATGCAAAGTTCTCTGTGAGATCTGGCTAGAGACAAAGATTCTTTCAGGTGGAGAATGCAAAGTTCTCTGTGAGATCTGGCTAGAGACAAAGATTCTTTCAGGTGGAGAATGCAAAGTTCTCTGTGAGATCTGGCAGGAGACAAAGATTCTTTCAGGTGGAGAATGCAAAGTTCTCTGTGAGATCTGGCTGGAGACAAAGATTCTTTCAGGTGGAGAATGCAAAGTTCTCTGTTAGATCTGGCAGGAGACAAAGATTCTTTCAGGTGGAGAATGCAAAGTTCTCTGTGAGATCTGGCAGGAGACAAAGATTCTTTCAGGTGGAGAATGCAAAGTTCTCTGTGAGATCTGGCAGGAGACAAAGATTCTTTCAGGTGGAGAATGCAAAGTTCTCTGTGAGATCTGGCAGGAGACAAAGATTCTTTCAGGTGGAGAATGCAAAGTTCTCTGTGAGATCTGGCAGGAGACAAAGATTCTTTCAGGTGGAGAATGCAAAGTTCTCTGTAAAACCTGCATATAAATCTATTTCAGACGGGCTGTGGGTGAATGCAGCGTTCTCAGTGAGATCCGGTAGATTCAGAGATTCTTTCAGACGGGCTGTGGGTGAATGCAGCGTTCTCAGTGAGATCCGGTAGATTCAGAGATTCTTTCAGACGGGCTGTGGGTGAATGCAGCGTTCTCAGTGAGATCCGGTAGATTCAGAGATTCTTTCAGACGGGCTGTGAATAAATGCAACGTTCAGTGAGAGATATGGCTAGAGACAGAGATTCATTCAGACTGGCTGTGGTGAATGCAACGTTCTATGAGAGATTTGGCTAGAGACAGAGATTCTGTCAGACGGGCTGTGGTGAATGCAACGTTCTGCAAAAACATGCAACCTGATGACGATGATGACGACATTCATGTGAAAACAGTCTGGTAAAAAAAAAAAAAAAACAAGTTAGACTAAACGAAAAGCTACGCCGAGCATTTACTGGGGAAGGCTCAATAATGGGACTAAGCAGAGCATTTACTGGGGAAGGCTCAATAATGGGACTACGCCGAGCATTTATTAGGGAAGGCTCAATAATGGGACTACGCCGAGCATTTACTTGGGAAGGCTCAATAATGGGACTACGCCGAGCATTTACTGGGGAAGGCTCAATAATGGGACTACGTCGAGCATTTACTAGGGAAGGCTCAATAATGGGACTATGTCGAGCATTTACTGGGGAAGGCTCAATAATGGGACTACGCCGAGCATTTACTGGGGAAGGCTCAATAATGGGACTACGCCGAGCATTTACTGGGGAAGGCTCAATAATGGGACTACGCCGAACATTTACTAGGGAAGGCTCAATAATGGGACTACGCCGAACATTTACTAGGGAATGCTCAATAATGGGACTACGCCGAGCATTTACTGGGGAAGGCTCAATAATAGGACTACGTCGAGCATTTAATGGGGAAGGCTCAATAATGGGACTACGCCGAACATTTACTAGGGAAGGCTCAATAATGGGACTACGCCGAACATTTACTAGGGAAGGTTCACTAATGGGACCACGCCGAACATTTACTAGGGAAGGTTCAATAATGGGACTATGCCGAACATTTACTAGGGAAGGCTCAATAATGGGACTACGCCGAACATTTACTAGGGAAGGCTCAATAATGGGACTACGCCGAGCATTTACTGGGGAAGGCTCAATAATGGGACTACGCCGAGCATTTACTAGGGAAGGCTCATTAATGGGACTTAGAAAACCCAAGACGAACAAGAACTAGCACAAAATCGTGAACTTTGGAGACCGATGACTTCCGCCCTATGTGATGTCTTCAGCTCCGCCCTATGTGATGTCTTCAGCTCCGCCTATGTGATGTCTTCAGCTCCGCCCTATGTGATGTCTTCAGCTCCACCCTATGTGATGTCTTCAACTCCGCCCTATGTGATGTCTTCAGCTCTGCCCTATGTTATGTCTTCAACTTCGCCCTATGTGATGTCTTCAACTCCGCCCTATGTGATGTCTTCAGCTCCGCCCTATGTGATATCTTCAGTTCCGCCCTATGTGATGTCTTCAACTCCGCCCTATGTGATGTCTTCAACTCCGCCCTATGTGATGTCTTCAGCTCCGCCCTATGTGATGTCTTCAACTCCGCCCTATGTGATGTCTTCAGCTCCGCCCTATGTGATGTCTTCAGCTCTGCCCTATGTTATGTCTTCAACTTCGCCCTATGTGATGTCTTCAACTCCGCCCTATGTGATGTCTTCAACTCCGCCCTATGTGATGTCTTCAGCTCCGCCCTATGTGATGTCTTCAGCTCCGCCCTATGTGATGTCTTCAGCTCCGCCCTATGTGATGTCTTCAGCTCCGCCCTATGTGATGTCTTCAGCTCCGCCCTATGTGATGTCTTCAGCTCCGCCCTATGTGATGTCTTTAGCTCCGCCCTATGTGATGTCTTCAGCTCCGCCCTATGTGATGTCTTCAGCCCGAGAAGAACCCAACATTTTCTCTGACCCTGTATCCTATAGCACAGAGAGTCGATCATTTTACCCGGTCTGAGCTTGCATTTAAAAAAGTTATCCCAGGAGCGTCTACCAAGTAACAACGAGATTTTGATTTCTCCCAGCATGTATCAAACAATGTCTGACGTCAGAGGCTTGAACCAATATGACGTTTTCTGCAACACAGCACAGTAACGGTACAAACATCATATGAACTTGTCTTTAGAAATTGCCAAACAAAAAAACAAAGACCATGCGTGGTTGAATCTTTTGTCGTCAAGTTCTGTATACCGAAGGCGATTAATTAAATTCTCAGTGAAGAAAACGAAATGAAGAAGTTACGAGTATTTCTCTACAAATGAAGCTATTGAAAGACGATTTCAGAAATGTTTGAAAAAACGTTATTGGAATGAAATTAATGTTTCTTCGTAATAATTATTTATGTTATGAGTTAGTCATCTAACCTTAAAAAGACATCAAATAATTATTACTGCGTTATCGTTCTACCTTCCAGATGACATCAAATAATTATTCATGTGTCATTATTTTACTTCCAGAAGACATCAATAAATTATTCCTGTGTCATTATTTTGCTTGCTTGCTTTCGTCCGATGACTAAAGTATTCTAGAGTGTTCTAGTAGACTATAGAATTCATTTTAGTTATCCATCCATAAAAGAACGTTAAGTGGGTGTGTCTGCGTTGTATTGTGGTTTGCAGTATGACTGTGATATTTGTGCCTTTCGGCCCAACACATCCGACTTCAGCACGGCATTTTTGAGTACCGTGTTGTCTTCTCTCTTCGATCCCTACTCGCTTGGCCAGACTAGACAGGTTAGTATGTTACTAGAAGCACCGCGGAGAGGTGGAGCAGGGTCTGGATGGTTCTGGTTCACCGATCCTGGCGCAAGCCATCAGCTGTGGGTCGCTGACAACTTCCAGCTCTGGTGCTGGGAGGCGCACCTTCGCCTCCAGGGTTATTTTCCTGTTATTTTGTTTTTATATGAAGTCCAATAATTCTCCATGTTTGCTAAGCTCAGCACAAATACAACATATACAGAATATGAGGTACTATGCGAGGCAGCGAGCAAAGCTGTAGAAAACTATGTAAAATAACAACAAAATGGTACACAACAGCTAAACATCTAGACAGACGAGACAAGCGACGACGTTTGCACAAAAGTTTTCATCAAGTACAACAAAACATAAACTATTCTAAAATAAAAACAGTAAGATTGATCTGAAAGCTTCAGGCCAATATGGCAGATAGGCGGCAGTAACCGTTGAGGCCCTGTCTGGGAAGTGTTCCGTTTTGCAGTTTCCTTATATTCTAAGTCTGGCTTGCTGTCGGAGCCACTGTGTTTTGTGCTCTGTGCAGACCGTGAGCTGTGCTTTTCATACGGATGGTGTTTCTACGTTTAGATTGTTTACGATGAAATTATTATATCGTGTGACGAGGGACAGTTCAGCTGCGTTCACTTTCGGTGCCGCTTGGCTTTATGTCTTTTGGCGTGTGCTGTAGCTGATATGATGGGGACTGCAGCTGCCGTTCTGTGTTTGGATATTCGATGGGATGTTAATTGGGGTGATTCCACTGGCACGGGCGGTTGAGCAGTTATGAATTTTCATTCGTTTACAGTGATACCAGGACCTTCGAGTAACTATAACTATAACTATAACTATAACTGAATTGAAAACAAAGATTGGCCAAATATTACTGTATTTAGCTTTCATGCTCGGAATTCTGCGTTTATTTTAGAATAGCTGAGATTTGTACCTGATGAAGGGTTTTGCCGAAGCGTCGTAGTTTATCTCGTCTCTGTATTAGTTTAATTGCGTTATACCATTTTTGTGCTTATTTTACATTGTGAATGTTTTATAGCGCGCTTTAACAGTTCTGCAACAGATTTTAGCAATAGGGAGAAATAGGACATTTAATGTTACGTAGAGCCAGTCTTAACATATGGATGCAAATCATGGACAATAAGACAACAGACAAGAAAATCACTTGAGTCTGTAGAAATATGGTTTTACAGAAGAATGTTGAGAATACCATGGACAACTAAGAAGAGTAATAAAGATGTTCTGAGAGAGGTCAAAGCAAAAAGAGAGCTAATTTCCAATGTTAGGAAGAGACAATCATCATTTTTTGGCCATGTAATGAGAAGAGAACAACTTGAATATATTGTAACAACTGGAAAAATTGAGGGACGAAGAGATAGAGGGAAGCAAAGAGAAAAATAAAACAGACAGCTTAAGAGAATGGCTTGGCAGAAGGTCAACAACAGAAATGATAAATAGCTGCCGAGATCGAAAGTTGTGGAGAGACATGATCACCTACGCCACTAGGCCCGGTACTTGATGATGATGATGATGACATTTTAAAAATTGAATGACAAGAGAATAAGCTGCTGTAGAGTTTGTACAGACAAAGCACCATCTATGCAAGGGTTTAAACAAATGTTTAAAGACAAAAGTGAAAGAACATGCACCTCAAAGAACATCCACTACAAAAAAGTAAATGTAAAGGTTCAAGACTTGTGTCGGAGTCTCAGCACGCGAGTTTTCACCATATGTGCTCGACCGCCTATCCAGAATTGTTCGGAGATTCATGTCTAGTGTCACCTCAAACATCGTGACTCACGAACGAGGCGCCTATCCTCACCTTCCCAGAGTACTATCCTGGTACCCATTTCTGCCAGCGGCTTGGGTCGACCGCGGGGTAATTTTTTTTTTTTTCCAAACACGAGTAAAACTCACAAACTGCTTCCAGCGGGAATCGAACACGGTTTGTCTGAACGTCGGTAGCTAGTGGGCTGGTTTTACCAACTAGGAAACCGAGACCCCCATCCACTATATGTTTCGTTCGTTCGTTCGTTCGCTTTCGTCAGCTTTGAACTCTGACGAAGTCCCACCCACTCAATTTTGTGGGACTGAATTTTGCGTGTAAAGTCTGTTTTAACCCATTACAGGATGCCCCTCGCCATGCAGGCAGATTTACTCCGACTTCAGAGGTACTAATTTTTAGGGAATTAGTAAAACCCAGGTGTCCTCGCCAGGGTACGAACCCCGGCTGTTGCCGTGGTAAGCCAACCGCCTATCGATTGCGCTAACCGGACACCCACTTTATGTTTCAAGACAACACGATCTTTCCAGAAGGATAGTTAGCAAACGCACAGAAATACTTGATTTTCTTACCAGCTTGATAGTTTCTATTCAGAAATACTTGATTTTCTTACCAACATGATAGTTTCTCTTCAGAAATACTTGATTTTCTTACCAGCATGATAGTTTCTATTCAGAAATACTTGATTTTCTTACCAGCATGATAGTTTCTCTTCAGAAATACTTGATTTTCTTACCAGCATGATAGTTTCTATTCAGAAATACTTGATTTTCTTACCAGCATGATAGTTTCTCTTCAGAAATACTTGATTTTCTTGCCAGCATGATAGTTTCTCTTCAGAAATACTTGATTTTCTTACCAGCATGATAGTTTCTCTTCAGAAATACTTGATTTTCTTGCCAGCATGATAGTTTCTATTCTGAAATACTTTATTTTCTTGCCAGCATGATAGTTTCTATTCTGAAATACTTGATTTTCTTACCAGCATGATAGTTTCTATTCTGAAATACTTGATTTTCTTGCCAGCATGATAGTTTCTCTTCAGAAATACTTGATTTTCTTGCCAGCATGATAGTTTCTCTTCTGAAATACTTGATTTTCTTGCCAGCATGATAGTTTCTCTTCAGAAATACTTGATTTTCTTGCCAGCATGATAGTTTCTCTTCAGAAATACTTGATTTTCTTACCAGCATGATAGTTTCTCTTCAGAAATACTTGATTTTCTTGCCAGCTTGATAGTTTCTCTTCAGAAATACTTGATTTTCTTACCAGCATGATAGTTTCTCTTCAGAAATACTTGATTTTCTTGCCAGCATGATAGTTTCTCTTCAGAAATACTTGATTTTCTTGCCAGCATGATAGTTTCTCTTCAGAAATACTTGATTTTCTTGCCAGCATGATAGTTTCTCTTCAGAAATACTTGATTTTCTTGCCAGCATGATAGTTTCTCTTCAGAAATACTTGATTTTCTTGCCAGCATGATAGTTTCTCTACAGAAATACTTGATTTTCTTGCCAGCATGATAGTTTCTCTTCAGAAATACTTGATTTTATTGCCAGCATGATAGTTTCTCTTCAGAAATACTTGATTTTCTTGCCAGCATGATAGCAAGTTACTCTGCTCAGATACTGGATTGTCTCAATAGCAGGTCGGCTAGTTACTCTGCAGAGAAACTTGATTCTGTCAATAGCAAGATAACTAGTTACTCTGCACAGATACCAGATTCTCTCGATAGCAGATAGTTAGTTACTCTGAACAGAGACCTGATTCTCTCAATAGCAAGACAGCTAGTTACTCTGCAAAGATACCTGATTCTCTCAATAGCAAGACAGCTAGTTACTCTGCAGAGATACTTGATTCTCTCAATAGCAAGATAACTAGTTACTCTGCAGAGATACTTGATTCTCTCAATAGCAAGACAGCTAGTTACTCTGCAGAGATACTTGATTCTCTCAATAGCAAGACAGCTAGTTACTCTGCTCAGATACTGGATTGTCTCAATAGCAGATAGCTAGTTACTCTGCAAAGATACCTGATTCTCTCAATAGCAAGACAGCTAGTTACTCTGCTCAGATACTGGATTGTCTCAATAGCAGATAGCTAGTTACTCTGCAAAGATACTTGATTCTCTCAATAGCAAGACAGCTAGTTACTCTGTACAGATACCTGATTCTCTCAATAACAAGATAGCAAGCTACTCTGCAGATACACTCTCTTCTCTTGTCAGCATGATAACTAGTTACTCAACAAAGATACTCGTCACTCTTATTTATAAAACAAACATTGTTGCTGTAAGGAAAGTATTGCCTCACAACATAATCGAGCTAAACCGCTTGCAAGAAACAAATCGTTAGTTTAGCACGAATCGTTGACTAACTAAATAACAGCTATTTGAAATGTCAACGAAATGCAATTCATGCCATACGTTTTTTAAACAGCCTTTAAGTATTTGTTATATAAGAATAGGTAGAATTCGATGGAAAGAAAAGAAAACAAACGATGAAGTTTTAAAACAACTGAAAATAAAAAGAGAACTACTAAATACAATTAAGACAAGACAAATACAATTTTTGAGGCATGTTAAAAGACACAACAGCCTGCTAATAGTAATATTGGAAGGGAAAATAAAAGGGAAAAGAGGCAGAAGCAGACCAAGACTAACATGGACGAGTAACAACAAAAGATGGACAAGTCAATCTATGACAGCCTGCACCATCGAAGCAAGAGACAGAGTAGAATGGCGATCCATGGTAGCCAACCTTCGTTGCGGAGAAGGCACTTGATGATAATGATTAAGTATTTGTATCCAGGCTGCAAAACGGAGACTGAAAGAGATGGGAGTTAAGATGGGCACAGCCAGAAACGAGAAACTTAGTGGCCGTGTAAGAAAGATGACTTATCAACCAACACAGAACTGGAGTCGTCAGTCGCTGGACACTGCGGGACTTTCTGAGGAGGGGATCTGAGCACCTATTGACATGTTCGGCGCGCAATGATGATGACTCAATATAAATAAATAACTCAAAAACGAAAACACCACACAATGAGCCTTTAATAGGCATTGCGAGAACACAAGACCCAAAGGCTGACCACAAAAAATATAGATTCATGAAGTATTAGAAACACTAGGAAACTTAACAGCAGGAGAGCCAATAGTCAAGCGCAAAACCGGAAATTATATCTCCCCTCGACGCTGAAAAGCAAATGAGGACGGAAATAAGATTACAGGATAACTCGACTGCACGGAAAGGGAATTTATTATTGAATCCTCTAACTCAATACAAGAAGAAATAGCACTGGTATGAACTCCGTTCTGGTGTATCCTGTAAATAGTTTCCGATTAAATATGGGGGTGAGTTTTTGACATGCGGAACTATTACACGGCATATCATGTATGATATAAAAATATGTGGAATAAGTTTTCGTGTAACATAATCATGTCGAATGTAATGTATATGTCCGCTGTTCCAATTTTCATTTATCTCTATATATTTGTGAGAGCTAATTTTAACTTGCACCTAAAAAAATAGACCCGCAAAACAAAAAGATATTTTTTAGAATTTTATGTTTTTTTATAAAGGAAAAGAATAAATAAATAATAAATAAATGTTTTTAAAAGTTCACATCGAGAAAATGAATGACCAGAAGCAAATTAGACTAAAAATAAACATTTGGTGAATTATATTTCAGTGATAAATATATTTTGAATACATTATGATTACCATTTGATAATGCATTTTGATGTAAATGTAGAATTTGGTTATAGGGAAGTACTTGACTTTTATTAAAGTGAGGTCGTGTCTCAATGAAAACAGAGCAAAACAAATAATAGTATTAAGCAGCTGAAGCTAAGGAGAAACGAAACAATCTACGACGTTTCGGTAAAATCGAGTGAAATATAACAAATATAAATACAATAACAAACACACACACACACACACACGGTGCAAGTAATTATCTATCTGAAAAGGGTCACGTGAAGGAATGACCGGAAGAGGAAGTAACCAGGACCATACTGCATGTCGGTCACATGATAAGTAGTCACATTTTCCGGTTTCATTTTCAAGTTTTCAGATTTATAAGCAGTTGTGTGTGTTACTGTATTTATATTTGTTATATTGTACCCGATGAAGGAATTTGCCGAGAGGTTGTGGTTTGTCTCCTCTCTGCCTAGATTCATCTGCTTAACATCTTTTCATATTAAAAAAAAATTGTATGTATTTCTCTATAGCTCTACTCGCGGCCTAGCCTAATATTTAGTGTATTGTATACAATATAAAATGTTATATATATATATATATATATATATATATATATATATATATATATACATGATACAGTCTTATTTGCTAAGAGTGAATATGAGTTATAAGAAATGTTGGACATTACAGTAAAAGAAAGCAAAAATAATGGACTCAGCCTTTATAGCAAAAAGACAAAAGTAATGGTAACAACAAAGAAAAAGACATCACCTCAGTGCAAAATAAAAACAAGTGGAACAATATTAAAACAGGTAAATGAATTTAAATATTTGGGAACTTTGTTAACCCCAGACCCTCTGGTGCTATCGTTGCCCCCAGACATACACCAGCAATGGTACTATGTGTCGTAAAGATAGTTTTTTTTTTTTTAAATAGTTAATCTCAGACAGAAGATGTACAAAAGAGGTGAGATGCAGAATGGCTCAGGCAAAAGCAGCTTTTCAAAAAATGAGGAAGATACTATGCAATCCATTTTTGACAATAGAAACAAGAAAAAGAGTTCTTAAATGTTATGTAGAGCCTGTCTCAACATATGGATGTGAATCATGGACAACAGGACAACAGACAAGAAAATCACTGCAGTCTGTAGAAATCTGGTTTTACAGAAGAATGTTGAGAATACCATGGACAGCTAGGAGAATAATGAAAATGTTCTGAAAGAGGTCAAAACAAAAAGAGAGATAATTTTCAATATTAGGAAGAAACAATCATCATTTTTTGGCCATGTAATTAGAAGAGAACAACTGGAATATATTGTAACAACTGGAAAAATTGAGGGACGAGGAGATAGAGGGAAGCAAAGAGAAAAAATAACAGACAGCTTAAGAGAATGGCTTGGCAGAAGGTCAATAACAGTATTGATAAATAACTGTCGAGATCGAAAGTTGTGGGGATACTTGATCACCTAGCCCAGCTGGCTTGGTACTTGATGATGATGATGATGATGATCGTAGAGGGTTTAATATAGCAAAGAGGACATAGTGTTAGGTTGAATGGGTCGCGCCTTGTCGAGAAGAAAACAAACTACCGGAAGTAAACCTGGCATATAAAATAAGTGTTGTAGTTTTGTATCATCCAATAGGGGTACGTAGAAATGTATAATTAATATTAAATATGAAATACTATGTGGGGCCATGAATAGCTGCAAATAACATGAAAGAAAAACATGAAATTATAACTAGCAGCTATATATTAGAGAGACAAAACAAACAAAGACGTTTCGGAAATAAAAGCTTTCATCGTTTATACTGAAGAAAAAAAAATTAAAGATCAACACGATAGGTAAAAACTACTAAAATGAATCATCATCATCATGTACCCTGCCGGTTGGCGTAGGCGATCATGTCCCTCCACAATCTTCTATCCACAGTGCATTGTATCAGTTCTGTTGTTGACTGTTTTCCATGTCATGACACCAAGTTATCAAGTATTTTCTCTCTTTATCGTCCGCGATCTCTCTTTCCTTTTATTTTGCCAGCTGTAACCAAGTATTCCAACTTTCCTCTTCTCATGATGTGCCCGAAAAATGTTGATTGCTTCTTTCTGATGTTTTTTAAGAGCTCCCTTTTTGTGTTGGCCTCTTTGAGAACTTCCTCATTGGTCTTTTTATCTGTCCAGGGAACTTTCAACATTCTTCTGAGAAATCCCATCTCTGTGGCCTCTAATCGTCTTTTCATTTGTTTGTCTACTGTCCATGACTCGCTTCCATAGGTTAGAATTGGTTCTATATAGCACCGATGAACTCTCTTTCTCATTTTTATCGACATAGATTTGTTGCACAAGATATTTTTCATTTTCTGAAATGCTATTTTGGCCTGAGCTATTCTGCTTTTTATTTCTGTGGTGCATCTCCCATCTGATGTAATTATTGTGCCCAAGTATTTGAAACGTTGTACTTGTTTCAGATTTGTCTCGTTTATTATTATGCTGCATGATGGTGATGATTATTTCTAACTAAAATGAATAAAGGAATATAAATATAGAAACCAAAACCTAACTGAAAAATGGCGAAAGAAAACAATCGTCATAGTTTATGTAGAAAGAAACGATGGTCAGAATTTATGTAGCTGTTAAGAAGAAACGATTGTCAGGATTTATGTAGCTGTTAGGAAGAAACGATGGTCAGGATTTATGTAGCTGTTAGGAAGAAACGATTGTCAAGATTTATGTTGCTGTTAGGAAGAAACGATTGTCAGGATTTATGTAGCTGTTAGGAAGAAACGATTGTCAGCATTTATGTAGCTGTTAGGAAAAAAACGATTGTCAGTATTTATGTAGCTGTTAGGAAGAAACGATTGTCAGGATTTATGTAGCTGTTAGGAAGAAACGATTGTCAGCATTTATGTAGCTGTTAGGAAAAAAACGATTGTCAGTATTTATGTAGCTGTTAGGAAAAAAACGATTGTCGGTATTTATGTAGCTGTTAGGAAGAAACGATTGTCAGGATTTATGTAGCTGTTAGGAAGAAACGATTGTCAGGATTTATGTAGCTGTTAGGAAGAAACGATTGTCAGGATTTATGTAGCTGTTAGGAAGAAACGATTGTCAGGATTTATGTAGCTGTTAGGAAGAAACGATTGTCAGGATTTATGTAGCTGTTTGGAAAAAAAACGATTGTCAGGATTTATGTAGCTGTTAGGAAGAAACGATTGTCAGGATTTATGTAGCTGTTAGGAAAAAAACGATTGTCAGGATTTATGTAGCTGTTAGGAAGAAACGATTGTCAGGATTTATGTAGCTGTTAGGAAGAAACGATTGTCAGGATTTATGTAGCTGTTAGGAAGAAACGATTGTCAGGATTTATGTAGCTGTTAGGAAGAAACGAGTGTCAGGATTTATGTAGCTGTTAGGAAGAAACGATGGTCAAGATTTATGTAGCTGTTAGGAAGAAACGATGGTCAGGATTTATGTAGCTGTTAGGAAGAAACGATTGTCAGCATTTATGTAGCTGTTAGGAAGAAACGATTGTCAGCATTTATGTAGCTGTTAGGAAGAAACGATTGTCAGGATTTATGTAGCTGTTAGGAAGAAACGATTGTCAGCATTTATGTAGCTGTTAGTAAGAAACGATTGTCAGCATTTATGTAGCTGTTAGGAAGGAACGACTGTCAGCATTTATGTAGCTGTTAGGAAGAAACGACTGTCAGCATTTATGTAGCTGTTAGGAAGAAACGACTGTCAGCATTTATGTAGCTGTTAGGAAGAAACGACTGTCAGCATTTATGTAGCTGTTAGGAAGAAACGATTGTCAGCATTTATGTAGCTGCTAGGAAGAAACGATTGTCAGGATTTATGTAGCTGTTAGGAAGAAACGACTGTCAGCCTTTATGTAGCTGTTAGGAAGAAACGACTGTCAGCCTTTATGTAGCTGTTAGGAAGAAACGACTGTCAGCCTTTATGTAGCTGTTAGGAAGAAACGACTGTCAGCCTTTATGTAGCTGTTAGGAAGAAACGACTGTCAGCCTTTATGTAGCTGTTAGGAAGAAACGACTGTCAGCCTTTATGTAGCTGTTAGGAAGAAACGACTGTCAGCCTTTATGTAGCTGTTAGGAAGAAACGATTGTCAGCATTTATGTAGCTGTTAAAAGAAATGGTGGCCAGAATCTAACAGCTGTTTTAATCCAGGACACCGCATCTTTCCACCACTTTAGAGATCAGTTCTTGGCTTCTGTGACATTTTTTTGGTCGTTCTGGCAGTAGCTGACACGTTATTAGCTTTCTAGGTGCTGCGTGTGTGTGTGTTTGCTTTGTTATGCACACTTTATCGATTCCCCGTTCACTTTTTTTGTATTTCCTCTTCAGAACTCACACATCAATGATCCTTCATAAGAGTTCATGGCGTGCAGCTAAAGAAAGGAACGGGATAATATGGCTGACAGAGCAGTTTCCGGTTTACAGAACTTAAATGTTTAAAGAAAAATGCCATTGCAAATGTTAACAATTAATTAAAGAGTAGATGTTAAGAAGTAAATTTGTAGATGTTAATGTGCACATAGAAATTGCAATAAATGCATTGTAGATATTAATGCGTACACTGCAATTACAACAAATAATTTGGGAGCTTCGGTAGCGTATTTGCGTAAACCACCCGTGGTTCGGACGACCCGTGTTCGATTCCCGCTGGAAACAGTGTGAATTGTACTCGTGGTTAGAAGAAAAAAAAATACCCCCGCGGTCGGCCCAGTCGCTGGCAGAAATGAGTACCAGGATATTACTCTGGGAAGGTGAGGAATGCCGCCTCGCATCGTCAGTTTTGATGCTTGAAGCGACACTATCCAGAAGTCTCCGAACACTTCTGGAAAGACGGCCGAACACATATGGATATAAAACACGAGTGCTCAAACGGCGATTCAAGTTGTGTACATTACCTTTACAAATAAATTGTAGATGTTAACAGGACAATTTTAGATGTTAACTGTTCAATTGTAGATGTTAACAGAACAATTGTAGATGTTAACAGAACAATTGTAGATGTTAACTGTTCAAGTGTATATATTAACATTAAAATTGTAGATATTTAGCTATTCAGTTGAAGATGTTAACAGTAAAATTGTATATATTACTTGTTCAGTTGTAGATGTTTATAAAAAATTGTAGATATTAGCTATTCAGTTGTAGATGTTAACAGTAAAATTGTAGTTATTAGCTGTTCAATTGTAGATGTTAACAGTAACATTTAGAAACATAATAAAATCCAGTAACTAACAAAATTAACATGGATAATAGCAACAGTAATGTTAATGTAAACCATAGCTTGTTCATCAGTAAAATGAATGTGTAGTAAAAAAAAAAAAAAAAAAGTAAAGAGCCCCCGTCACGCCAAGTGGCGTATAGGGAATATGGTGTTAGTGACCATAAATTTTACAAACCTTCAGCACATGATTTTTGGGGTAATGTGGCCGGTATTACGCCCGTGTCGATTTACTTTCCCAGAAAAAAAATAATCCGGTACCCATTTAAGGCTCGTTGAACTCGGAAGCCGTCAGTTAGGATGGTACTGGTACCCTACTTCTTGTCCTTTGTAGTCCAGTCCACTAACCACTGAGCTATCGCGGCTCCCAAAATGTATGCGTGGTGGAACTAATTTTCAGAAATACGTTGAAGTTTGTTGAAGACATCACGTGATTGCTGTAGTTCAGTTGTGGAATGTAGCATAGCCTTCCCAGGTGCCTTAGGTTCGTCAAATAGATTCCTTTAGATATACCTGAGCAAAGAATGGGACATTCCTAAATACCTCCACTAGCGTGACGTCTTCAGCTAAGCTAGCTCTATATGCAGCTTACGTCGTTTACCTATAACCACAGATATTTAGTTTTACTAAGGCCTGCAAGCTGAGAAGGAAATCCCAGAATCACCTACATTTTGGACGTCTTCAGCGGTACAAGCAATAAATGAGTCCCGTGTGCTTTAAACATACCTCTTCCTGCTATGATTCCCTCAATTATCGTCTCGGAAGTTTCCCTCTATAATATTATTCATTTATTATTTGTCTCCTGTATAAACCACTGGAAACTACTAATCGTGCAGTTTAGTCCTATAAATGTTTGTCTGCAACTCAAGTATTCAGCCTTACTGGGAGATACATGTCTTAATAGGAAAATACAGATACACAATTTATTCCCGAGCTGTAACTACAGTCATAAGAACACCTGCGTGAAAGACATCGCCAATGATAGTTAATTTATTATTTAGCTGAGTCAGCAGTGTTCACTAGCGTTTGGCTTCTTGTGGCAAGGCGCTGTGTAAGGG
The DNA here is from genome assembly GCA_032433765.1 of Megaustenia siamemsis. NCBI lineage: Eukaryota > Metazoa > Mollusca > Gastropoda > Stylommatophora > Ariophantidae > Megaustenia > Megaustenia siamemsis. The sequence continues at coordinate 15,696,885 of JAVIAB010000001.1, forward strand.
AGTACGGGTTCGATCCTGCTTCTGGCTATATATTGTTTTTTGTTTTGTCTTTTTCTGTTGTTGATTATTTGTCATTTTTTTCCGAGTCTTGTAAACACTTCTCCTCTTCCTATGATTCGATATATCGTATTAGTTCTCTTGTTGAGTGTTTTCCATGTTATGACACCAAGCTATCTAGTATTTTCTCTCTTTCCTTCTATTTTGTTAGTTGTAACGAAGTGTTTCAATTTTTCTCTTCTCATGATGTGGCCAAAAAAAATGTCGAAATTTACTTTCTGGTGTTTTTTTTTATGCACTCTCTTTTTGTGTTGGTCTATTTTAAATTGTCTTTTTAGCTGTCCAGAGCATTTTCAAAATTCTTCTGAGAAATCCCATCTCTGTGGCCCTTAATCGTCTTTTCATCTTTTTTGCCTACTGTCCGTGATTCTCTTCCATTTCAGAATAATTGTGTTTATAGACACAACAAATTGGTGAAAAATCATCTCTGAGGGGAAATGACAAAGTAAACGAGGGGATGTCACACTAAACTGATGTGACATCAAGGATGGATCGGGAAACCTTTGACAGTATGTACCATCAAGGCTAAAACTAAGAATAGCAAAATGTTATATCTTCTCAATATTCCCATATGGTGCAGAAACATGGACATTAGACAAGAAAACAGAACAGAAAATTGAAGTCTTTGAAATGTGGATATATAGAAGAATGGGTAGAATTGGATGGAAAGAAAAGAAAACAAAAGAAGTCTTAAAACAACTAAAAATGAAAAGAAAACTACCATATACAATTCAAAGAAGACAAATGCGATTTTTTGGGCATGTTGAAAGACACAACAGCCTACTATTATTATAAAAGTAATACTGGAGTGGAAAATACAAGGTAAAAGACGCAGAGGTAGACCAAAACTAACATGGACGAGTAACATCAAAAGATGGAGAAGTCAGCCTATGACAACCTGCATCATGAAAGCAAAAGAGAGAGCGAAATGGTGCGCTATGGTAGCCAACCTTCGTTGCGGAGATGGCACTCGATGATGATGATGACCATCAAGGCAAGAGACAGAGCAAAATGACGATCTATTGTAGCCAACCTTCCATGTATTGAATTATTGAGCTATTTACTGGTCATCATCTTTGCACTCCGAACATGCCCATAAGTGCTCAGATCCCCTCCTCAGTATATCCTGTAGTGTCCAACGACTGACGACTTCTTTGTCAGTCTTCATACACGCCCACTAAGTTTCTCGTTTCTGGCTATGCCAATCCTAACTCCCACCTCTTCGATGTAGAGATGGCACAAAATGGATGATCTCATTTAGGAAAAAGGAATAATTCAGCACGAGAAACGAACACCGTGGTACTGACCGAGATCCTTAATATATTTCATGAAAGGATAAAAACATTTTACTACTTGGTTTATGTTTTCTCATCTGATGATTTACTCAATCTGCTATTCTATCGCTATTTAGTTTTCAAGAACCAAGATATATGATAACATGATCACAGTTCGTAAAATGATCACAGCACTCGTCTGCAACTGTACTCTAGTCTGTAACTGTACTCTCACCTATAACTGTACCATCACCTGTAACTGTACTCTCGTCTGTAACTGTACTCTCACCTATAACTGTACTCTCGTCTGTAACTGTACTCTCACCTATAACTGTACTCTCGCCTGTAACTGTACATTCACTAGTAACTGTACTCTCGCCTGTAACTGTAATCTCGCCTGTAACTGTACTCTCATCTGTAACTGTACTCTCACCTGTAACTGTAATCTCACTTGTGCTCTCACCTGTAACTGTTCTCTCACCTGTAACTGTACTCTCACCTGTAACTGTACTCTCACCTGTAACTGTACTCTCACCTGTAACTGTAGTATTACCTAATCGATGCTTCTGAATCATAGCTATCTTTAGAGCTATTTTTAGAAATAGTCCTGCTCGCAACCCCACTAGCGTGACATCACAGATCAAGGTTTACCGTTGCGAGATACGGATGTTCACGTAAAACTGACAGAATACTACCCACAAATCCCCTGTTCGTAAAGTTAAACCTTTATGGGTGAAGACACGCAATTTGGGTTATGAGCAGGTCTATTGCTGAACGAAATAAGCACATATATCAAATATATTAATTATGAAATACTGCGCAGGGCGGCGACTGTAGCTGCAGAAAACAAACAAAAATAAAATTAAAATAGCATTGTGCTTCTCATCATCATCATCAAGTACCATACCTGCAGGTGCAGGTGATCATGTCTATCCACAACTTTCGATCTCGACAGTTAGTTATAATGCTGTTGTTGACCTTCTGCCAAGCCATTCTCTTAAGCTGTCTGGTATCTTTTTCTCTTTGCTTTCCTCTATCTCTTCGTCCCTCAATTTTCCCAGTTGTCACAATATATTCCAGCTGTCACCTTCTTATTATATGGCTAAAAAAATGATGATTGTTTCTTCCTAAAATTGGAAATTAGTTCTCTTTTTGCTTTGGCCTCTTTCATAACGTTTTCATTACTCTTCGTAGCTGTTCATGGTATTCTCAACATTCTTCTGTAAAACCACATTTCTACAGACTCCAGTGATTTTTTTATCTGCTGTCCTATTGTCCATTGAGCAGCTAGACTCACAGAAATAGAAGACAAACTACAACGTTTCGGTAAAAGCCTTCATCAGGTTTAGCAAACTTGCTATGAAAGCTTTAATCGAAACGTTGAAGTCTGTATGGTGTTTTTCTGTTAGTTTAGCTGTTCAATATCATTTAATGTTTATTTTATCATCATCATCATCATCATCAAGTACCGGGTCTACTGGCGTAGGTGATCATGTCTCTCCACAATTTTCGATCTCGACAGTTCTTTATCATTTCTGTTGTTGACCTTCTGCCAAGCCATTCTCTTAAGCTGTCTCGTATTTTCTCTCTTTGCTTCCCTCTATCTCTTCGTCCCTCAATTTTTCCAGTTGTTTATTTTATATCAATCGCTAAAGATGGATGTGCTTCTAACTCTGAGATCAGGAGTCGTTCCATCGAGCCAACGAGGAGTGTATTACTTGGAGGATTAAACCCTAATTGCCGTGAACGAAGGGAAGATACCATATTTAAAAAAAAAATAGATATGAGTATTCTAACCGCCGCTGAACACTTCACCAATTTGCCGCCATTTACTATTAGTGGTCTCACGGACTCCACTCCCTTGTAGTGTTACGTTCACTTTCATCCTTCCTTTTTCCCTTCACTCTGTTTCTTGTCTCTCTCTCCTCTCGTGTAACTAATGCAAAGAAATAATATTCTTTCTTTCTCAGTATCTCTACTCTCTCTCTCTATCCCCTTTCTCCTCTTTCTCTCACACTCTTATCTCTCAAAATATATTCCCTGTTTTATCCAACAATCTCTCCCACCCTCTCGCCTTTCTAACTCTCCATTTTTTCTTCTCTCACTCATTCTTTCCTCAGAATATCTCCCCATTCATCCATCCATCAATCCATGCATCCACGAATCTATACCTAGCTACTGTCTACGATATTCGCCTTTATCCGTCTAATTTTTACCAAATGTATGCAGTAAACATATATATATATATATATATATATATATATATATATATATACTATCATCATTATCATCATTGAGTGTCGTATCCACAGCAAAGGTTGGATACCATGGAGCGCGATTCTACTCTGTCTCTTGCTTTGATAGTGCAGGTTATCATAGGCTGACTTGTCTATGTTTTGATGTTACTCGTCATTGTTAGTCTTGGTCTGCATCTGCTTCTTTTACCTTGTATTTTCCCTTCCAAAATTACTTTTAGTAGAAAGCACAATTCAAATGCTACAATTCTCTGTTCTACCTTCTTGTCTAATGCCCATGTTTCTTCACCATATTAGAATATTGAGAAATTGAGAAGATATAACTCTTTCTTAGTCTTTTACCTTTTAGCTCCTGGTGGAGCATAGGTCTTCAACAAACACTTTCCAAGTCGTTCTGTTTTTTGCCATTCTTTTAAGATCATTCCATGTCTTCCCCATCATCTTCATCTCTGCTTCTATCTGTCTTTTCCAAGAATTCCTTGGTCTTCCTCTTTGTCTTTTCCCCTGGGGATTCCAAAAAAGGGCCTGTTGTGTAATACTCTCAGTTGGCTTCCGTAGTGTGTGTCCTATCCATCGCCATCGTCTTCGCTGTATCTCTTTATCCACTGGTATTTGACCGGTACATTTCCATAATTCCACGTTAGTGACTTTGTCCTGCCATTTCCATCCCTTTATTCTGCGCAAGCATCCATTAATGAAAGTCTGTACTTTCGTGATTGTCAATTTTGTCATTCTCCATGTTTCACAGCCATATAATAGGACCGACTTAACATTTGAGTTGAAAATTTTTATTTTTGTATTTAGCCTAATTTCTTTGGATTTCCATATGTTTCCCAGTGCAATGAAAGCTCCTCTTGCTTTTGATATCCTTATTTTGGTATCATTTTCTGTTCCTCCCTCTTTATCTTTATTACTGCCCAGATATATATAAGATTGTACGTCTAGTAGAGGTATTTCTCCTAGTTTTATATGGTTATTGCCAACTGCATTAATTCTCATAATATTGGTCTTATCTCTATTAATCTTTAGTCCTAGCTGTTGTGATCACAACATCTTTCTTAGTAATATATATTTATTATTATATAATATATATAATAATCATAATAATATATTGTTATATAATTTACTTAAGGCAGAAACTATGATGATATTATCAAAGAAAACACACACAAGTGTGTAGAGTTAAAATTAAATGGAAGAATCCAGAAACAAGTGAATAGATTCAAATAGCTGGGATCAATAATATTAGATGGCACGTGCACTGCAGAAATTAAAAGTAGAATAGGGCAAGCAAAGACAGAAATACCAAAAATGAAAACCATCCTATCAGACAGTGTCAATTAATATTAGAAAACGTGTCATAAAGTGCTACATCGAATATGTTCTAGAATATGGAAGTGAATCATGGACGATAAGTAAGACAACACAAAGAACATTACCAGCAGTAGAGATGTGGTTTCTCAGAAGAATGCTACGAAGTCCATGGTTAGCAAAAATTACAAAGGTAGAATATTTGAAACAAGTTGGAGAAACCTTAAATATCATCAAAATCATAAGGAAGAGACAATCTACATTTATCGGGTATGTCACGAGAAAAGAAAGCATTGAAAATACTATAACAACAGGCAGAATGAATAGAAAGAAGAGCTGAGGAAACACAAAATAACAAATATTGAACAGCATATTAACATGGCATAAGAAAAAAACATCACCAACTGAAACTATGACATGTATAAAAGACCGAGTGATGTGGAGTGAGATGATTGTCTATGCCAACCGGCATAGCACTTGATTATGATAAATATAATGATTATATATATATATATATATATATATATATATATATATATATAAATATATATATATATATATATTTATCCGTGCATTTGTCCGTCTGAATTTCCGTGCAACAACTATATATTCCTTTCACCTCCCTCCACACTAATCCACAAATCTGATTGGTGGTAGCAGCCCCACAATCAGCCAATCGTGATGGATTGTTCTTCTATTATCGAACTATAGTGAGAGATATATCCAGCCGCTGTTCCAAAGAACATAAACTGCGGCTCGTGTCAGTTCTTAATCCTCTCCTAATCCTCTCTTAATCACCTCACCTCTATTATTGGAACTTCCTTCTCCACCTAATATCAATTCCCCTTGTACGGTTTATCGAGGACGTACCTCCAAATGTCAGGGGTATTCATCATTACTTCCGGTGTTAAGGGGACAGGAACGCGCTTTGCGCACGCACGCAACAGTTACTGCCTTCTGTCAGGCGACAAGATGGCGGGTTTTTGTCTTTAGTGTAGACATGTCTGCGTTTTTGTGTAGTCAAGTCTGTGCGTTTGTGTAGACATGTCTGTTTGTTTGTGTAGACATGTCTGTGTGTTTGTGTAGTCATGTATATAATAGTAAGGAGACAAATAATAATAAAAGAATATTATTATAGAGGGAAACTTCCGAGGCGATAATCAGCGAATCAATTCAGAGGAAGAGGTATGTTTACAGCACTAGGAGAAAATGACAAATAATCAAGAACAGAAAAAAAAATCAAAGAACAATATATGGTCCGAACCAGGATCGAACCCGTACTCTTTGGCACAGCGCCTTGCCACGTAAAGCCAAAAGAGTTGATTTCAACATTCTTCTGAGAAATCCCACCTCTGTCACTTCTAATTGTCTTTTCATGTGTTTGCTTACTGTCCATGATTCGCTTCCACATGTCAGAATTGGCTCTATATAGCACCGATGAACTCTCTTTCTCATTTTTATTGACATAGACTTATTGCATACGATACTTTTCATTTTCTGAAATGCTATTTTGGCCTGAGGTATTCTGCTTTTTATTTCTGTTGTGCATCTTCCATCTGATGTTATTATTGTGACCAAGAATTTGATGCGTTGCACTTGTTTAAGATTTATCCTGTTTATTTTCATGGATAACATAGTTTGAAAAACAGAACAGAGAGTTGAAGCCTTTGAAATGTGGATATAAAGAAGAATAGGTAGAAATGGATGGAAGGAAAAGAAAACAAATGATGAAGTCTTAAAACAACTAAAAATGAAAAGAGAACTACTAAACACAATTCAAACAAGACAAATGCTATTTTTGTGCCATGTTAAAAGACACAATAGCCTTCTAAAAGTAATCCTGGAGGGAAAAATACAAGGTAAAAGAGGCAGAGGCAGAGGCAGACCAAGACCAACATGGACGAGTAACATCAAAAGATGGACAAATCAGCCTATGATAACCTGCACCATCAGAGCAAGAGACAGAGCAGAATGGCTCTCCATGGTAGCCAATCTTCGTTGCGGAGACGGCACTCGATGATGATGATGATGAACATAGTTTAACATATCATAACATACCACTGTTATCATGTGCATATTTAAACATTGTTCATTTTTCTTTTCAGGTTGTGTATTAAAGTTGATGACACCTCAGTGTATTGGTTGAATATCAACAGCGGACAGTTTCACAACTTGATCTAGACTTTCAAACACTATATGACCCCTAGCTACAAACTAACAATAGCTACAGTAAGTCGTGACATCAATTTCTCTCAAGATCAATAAGAGCAGAAACTTATGACATCAATTTCATATCAAGGTCTGTAATTGCAGATACTCCAGCCAGCAATCTTGATATCATCATCTTGTTGTGACTACTCTCATGAGGAATTAACATAAATGATATTTTCCTAGTGGATAATGCGCGTGGATGGACTATTATAATAGCCGTACATAGGGTATCAGGTCCCAGAACAGCGGGACACTGAAGCCTACAAAAATGTGACCTCAACGTTCCATAGCTGATGCTTTCATCAGCCAGGACAGGCTGTGTACTGAACATATCTCCAGACTTCCGCTGGCCTCCATGACGATGACGCGGGACACTTATGACGTCACACTCCGTCGGGCGAGTCAAATTTCTCACAAGCTGGAGATTATTAGATCCTCACCGACGGCCCGACGAGCGTCCAAAGTCAGCACTTATGTGAGTGTCACGTATCTGGGTGTTACTTTTGTATATTTGATATTATCTCGTTTTGTGGTATTTTTATTTATTTGTATGGGATAGTTATATTTAATATGTCCAGAAATATGTTACAGCTACAGCATATGATACAGCTATCACCACTATTATCCAACAAGGAAATAACTGTAGAGGCAAAACGGGCACTCTATAATACAATCTTCATCCAAACGTGCTACGAATGCTAGTCAGAGACCCTAGATGCAAGAACAAAAAGTAAAATAAGTTCTACTGAGATGAAGTGTGTTAGACGAATGACAGGAAACAGTCTGAGAGACAAGACCAGAAATGAAGAATTGAGAGAAAAGCTAGGAATAGCCCTCGCCATAGTATATATAAAGAAACAACAGATAAAATGGTTTGGCCACGTGACAAGGCAGAGTGATCAAAACACAACACAACGAGCCTTCGACAAACGTTGTGAGAACACCAGACAGATCCAAGGGTCATCCACGAAAAAGATGTATCGATGGAATATTAGAAGCACTAGGAAACATAACAGCAGCAGAGGCGAACAGAAGAGCAAAGGACAACAAATTATATCTCACGTCGACTCTGAAAGGCAAATGGGGAAGGAAAGAAAATAGATCACATATCCAACCTCTTTGCTTGATTACTGAAGATATTAGTGGTTGATTGGTGATTTCTCTAATTTCCTCGTTTGTGTTGAATTCGACCCACGCTATACCAAGTATTTTCCTTAGACATGTATTTTAAAATGCGTTCAAAAAGCTACAAACATCAAATCATAAATCATCATCTCTCTATAAAATAACTTCATAAAACTGCAGACATCAAATCATCATCTCTCAATAAAATAACTTCATAAAACTGCAGACATCAAATTATCATCTCTCAATAAAATAACTTCATAAAACTGCAGACATCAAATTATCATCTCTCAATAAAATAACTTCATAAAACTGCAGACATCAAATCATCATCTCTCAATAAAATAACTTCATAAAACTGCAGACATCAAATTATCATCTCTCAATAAAATAACTTCATAAAACTGCAGACATCAAATTATCTTCTCTCAATAAAATAACTTCATAAAACTGCGGACATCAAATCATCATCTCTCAATAAAATAACTTCATAAAACTGCGGACATCAAATCATCATCTCTCAATAAAATAACTTCATAAAACTGCGGACATCAAATCATCATCTCTCAATAAAATAACTACATAAAACTAAGACGCTAAAGAAGCAGAAGCGATGACACCCGAGACACTGAGTTCCCAGGAAAGTTACCCGACCGTCACGCTACCTCACGGTATCTGGTGTATATGAACCAGGTCGATAACATAGGCTGGGTGTGGCCTGCGCGGTATATCATGTGATGTTATTGAACTCAGCGTGGGATTGTCTTACCTTGAACATGCTTGTTGTTGACACGTAATTTTCCCGCCATCTGACTTATCCAGGAATCGAGGCTGGAATGAGGCTGCTAGTGCCTAGTCCGTGTAGGTCAGGCGATATGACGTCACAATTCAATTCCGATTGGTTTACATTGAAATGCCTCGCGTGTTCAGTAACTAACAAGAAAATAACTGAAGGCGTTGATGGAAGATTTAACAACAGTTGAAACATACTTCGTGAATGTCCAGGAGAAGTGGATACAGCCAGCAATGGTCTTCTGTGTTGCCTAGTGGTAACGTGGATGCCTATGTTCTGGCGGATGTTCATTGGATAGAAAATATGGTGAGTAGCTTCTCAATAAAACCACACGGTGGTGAATAGTCTGTCACTGAATCAGCATGTTGGTGATTAGATAGTCATTTCGTCTACATGTTGGTGATTAGATAGTCATTCCGACTACATGTTGGTGAGTAGATTGTTACCCAATCCCCGTGGTAGTGATGAGCCTGTCAATCAGCTTACGCAATGCAAGTAGCATGTCATTCAACTACTAATATGGTTGCTGAAAAGTCTACCACTTAACAAACAACATGGTGGTGAATTGCATGTCACTCAATTATCAACATGGTGGTGAATAGTCTTCCACTCAACTACCAACATGGTGGTGAGTAGCATGTTTACTCAGTCCGAATGGTGGAGAATAGTCTTCCACTCAACTACCAACATGGTGGTGAGTAGCATGTTTACTCAGTCCGAATGGTGGTGAATAGTCTGCCACTCAACTACCAACATGGTGGTGAGTAGCATGTTTACTCAGTCCGAATGGTGGAGAATAGTCTTCCACTCAACTACCAACATGGTGGTGAGTAGCATGTTTACTCAGTCCGAATGGTGGAGAATAGTCTTCTACTTAACTACCAACATGGTGGTGAGTAGCATGTTTACTCAGTCCAATTGGTGGTGAATAGCCTATGTGTGACTCAATTCACATGCTGGTGCGGACCCTTCCCCTTAATTCACACAACGGTGAGTCCATAACCTGTCACTTAGTTCACATGAACCGTGACATCAAATTCAATCTCAGGACGGCGTGGACGTTTGATCACGTACAATCTCAACACTATACGGGGTTTCAATAAAAAACTATGATAGAAGAGCCTCGAGATTGTAATAATCAACTTGGACGAGACAGTTATCGCCGCCTCTTCGCACACACCCATACCTTGCTCGCTTCCCCAGTTTCTGTGCTCATTAGATCAGCATTCATCTCGCTGGTCGAGTCTGTCAGATCCGCATTTCAGGGCCACACACGCGAGCATATGGCGGAACTTCTTATCTTTGATGCTGTTTTATTCAAACATAAATGTACTCTAATTACGTACTTGCACATGTTTGAAAATAAATATTAATATAAAATGTGTTACAATTATTTCAGGCTTTCAACATGTCCGCTTCGAATCGTTCATGTGGTTATTTGTTCTTCAAGTTTATAGCTCGTACGTAGATTAATATGGTTCTCATATTTATAACATTCCCACGTATAACATTTCAGCATTAAAATATGCTTGTCTAGAACGACTGGAAGTTCTGAATCAGACGAAAATAATTTTTTTATAAACTATTTGGCACATTTCGAAAAAGACAACTGTAATTTGTTGGACATATCAAGAGACTCAATACCTTTTTACAAGTCATCTTGGAAGGGAAGGAACAAGACAGACGAGACATAGAGAAACCAAGATTAAAGTGGGTAGATAACATCAAAATGTGGACAGGTGAACCTATGACAACGTGCAACATGAAGACAAGAGACAGTAAAATGACTGATCCATGGTAGCCAACTTTCGATGTGGACACGGTGTACAATGAATGAATGAATTGCAAATGGATGAGAAATACACAAGTTATTATTTCGGATACCCTCCAACACGGCAATTCAAGTGGTGGAAGTAGAAGCACAGCTAGGACAATCTACAATGTAATAGTGTATCTGTGCTTGTATGTCTTCCTTTTGTTCTACCTTTCAGCTCCTGTGGAGCATAGGTCTTCAACAAACACTATCCAAGCCGTTCTGTTTCTCGTCATTCTTTTAAGATCATTCCATGTCTTCCCTATCATCTTCATCCGCGCTTCCATCTGTCTTATCCAAGAATATTTTAGTCTTCCTATGTCTTTTTCCCCTGGGGATTCCAAGAAAAGGGCCTGTTGTGTAATACTCTCAGTTAGCTTCCGCAATGTGTGTCCTATCCAGCTCCATGGTCTTGGCTGTATCTTTTTATCCACCGGTATTTAACTGCTACATTTCCATATTCTGCCTGTATACGAGTACAGCTAATTGGAGATACTAGTAAAATGAGTTACAAAAAATGTTAGGCATTATAGTGAAAGAAAACAAAAATAAAGGACTCAGCTTTAATAGCAAAATGACAGAAGTAATGGTAACAACAAAGAACAAGACATCACCTCAGTGCAAAATAAAGACATGTGAAACACTATTAAAACAGGTAAATGAATTTAAATATTTGGGAACTTTGTTAACCTCAGACGGAAGATGTACAAACGAGGTGAGATGCAGAATTGCTCAGGCAAAAGCAGCTTTCCAAAAAATGAGGAAGATACTATGCAATCCATTTTTGACAATCGAAACAAGAAAAAGAGTTCTTAAATGTTATGTAGAGTCAGTCTTAACATATTGATATGAATCATGAACAATAGGACAACAAACAAGAAAATCACAGGAGTCTGTAGAAAAGTAGTTTTACAGAAGAATGCTGAGAATACCATGGACAGCTAATAAGAGTAATGAAAACGTTCTGAAAGAGGTCAAAGCAAAAAAGAGCTGATTTCCAATATTAGGAAGAAATAAGCATTATTTTTTGGCCATGTAATGAGAAGAGAACAGCTGGAATATATAGTAACAACTGGAAAAATTGAGAGACAAAGAGTTAGAGGAAAGCAAAGGGGAAAAATAGCAGACAGCTTAAGAGAATGGCTTGGCGGAAGGTCAACAACGGCAATGATAAATAAATGTCGAGATAGAAAATTGTAGAGAGACATGATCACCTATGCCAGCAGGCCCGGTACTTGATGGTGATGATGATGACGAGTAATGATGTAATGCACTCTAAATCATTGATACATGTAGTAAACAAGAGCACTTTACAATACCAATATTAACGGGCAGTTGCAATTATTTAGTGACAGCATGGTTGCATTGCCTTGAGTTATTACTTAACTCCAATTAAAACATTGAAGCATCAACACGATGGGTTGTGACAATCAACACGATGGGCTGTGACAATCAACATCATGAGTTGTGACAATTAACACGATGGGTTGTGACAATCAACATGATGGTTGGGAAAATCAACATGTTTGGTGTGACAATCAACGCGATGGTTTGTGACAATCAACATGATGGGTTGTGACAATCAACACGATGGGTTGTGACAATCAACATCATGAGTTGTGACAATTAACACGATGGGTTGTGACAATGATCACGATGGGTTGAAACAACCAACACGATGGGTTGTGGCAATTAACACGATGGGTTGTGACAACCAACACGATGGGTTGTGGCAATCAACACGATGGTTTGTGACAATCAACACGATGGGTTGTGACAATCAACACGATGGGTTGTGGCAATCAACACGATGGGTTGTGACAATCAACACGATGGGTTGTGACAATCAACACGATGCATTGTGACAATCAACATCATGAGTTGTGACGCATCAACACGATGGGTTGTGACAATCAACACGATGGATTGTGACAATCCCTTATGAGTGTTCTGTTCTTGTTCAATGTTTGACATGTATAGACTTTGAATCTACTCTGTCTTTGCCAATCACAGTCCCTTGTAAACTGGTGTTGTCCAGACCGTTAGATCGTGTGATGTTCATTCAGACCGATGGATCGTCTGACATTCACTTTTTTAATTGAAGAAAGGATCTGTTCTTGTTGTCCTACGTAAAGGATCTGTTGTTGTTGTCCTACGTAAAGGATCTGTTCTTGTTGTCCTACGTAAAGGATATGTTCTTGTTGTCCTATGTAAAGGATATGTTCTTGTTGTCCTATGTAAAGGATTTGTTCTTGTCCTACGTAAAGGATCTGTTCTTGTTGTCCTATGTAAAGGATTTGTTCTTGTCCTACGTAAAGGATCTGTTGTTGTTGTCCTATGTAAAGGATATGTTCTTGTTGTCCTACGTAAAGGATCTGTTCTTGTTGTCCTAAGTAAAGGATTTGTTCTTGTTGTCCTACATAAAGGATCTGTTCTTGTTGTCCTACGTAAAGGATATGTTCTTGTTGTCCTATGTAAAGGATATGTTCTTGTTGTCCTACATAAAAGATCTGTTCTTGTCCTACGTAAAGGATCTGTTCTTGTTGTCCTACATAAAGGATATGTTCTTGTTGTCCTACGTAAAGGATCTGTTCTTGTCCTACGTAAAGGATCTGTTCTTGTCCTACGTAAAGGATCTGTTCTTGTCCTACGTAAAGGATCTGTTCTTGTTGTCCTACGTAAAGGATATGTTCTTGTTGTCCTACGTAAAGGATATGTTCTTGTTGTCCTACGTAAAGGATCTGTTCTTGTTGTCCTACGTAAAGGATCTGTTCTTGTCCTACGTAAAGGATATGTTCTTGTTGTCCTACGTAAAGGATCTGTTCTTGTCCTACGTAAAGGATCCATTCATTTTGTCCTACGTAAATGATCTGTTCTTGTTGTCCTACGTAAAGGATCTGTTCTTGTTGTCCTATTTAAAGGATCTGTTCTTGTTGTCCTACATAAAGGATCTGTTCTTGTCCTACGTAAAGGATCTGTTCTTGTTGTCCTACGTAAAGGATATGTTCTTGTTGTCCTACATAAAGGATCTGTTCTTGTCCTACGTAAATGATCTGTTCTTGTTGTCCTACGTAAAGGATCTGTTCTTGTTGTCCTATTTAAAGGATCTGTTCTTGTTGTCCTACGTAAAGGATCTGTTCTTGCTTTCCTACGTAAAGGACCTGTTCTTGTCCTATGTAAAGGATCCATTCATTTTGTCCTACGTAAAGGATCTGGAAAAAAGACTGAGACCAATAATAGAACTACAGTTAAGCGATTCTCAAATGGGGTTCCGAAAAAACAGAGGATGTACCGACGCACTATTCACACTAAAACAGCTTGCAGAAAAAACGACAGAACACAACCAAAACTTATACATAGCCTTCATTGACCAGGAAAAAGCATTCGACAGAGTAAACAGAGAACAACTGTGGGAGATACTAACAACATACGGAGTAAGCCAACATCTAACCAACATTATTAAAAGTCTCTACGCCAACAGCAGCTGCAGGGTCAGAACAGCAACAGGCTACACAGACCACTTCGAAGTTAGATCAGGTGTAAGACAGGGGTGCGTACTATCCCCCCTACTGTTTATTACATACATGGACCATATATGCAAGCTAGCCAACCCATCAGAGACAGAGGAGATCAACGAGCTTCTATTTGCAGACGACCAGGCACTAATACATGAAACAATAGAAGACCTACAAGAACACTTAAACAAACTCAACATCTTAGGAACAAAATACAACATGAAAATCAACATCAACAAAACAGAAGTCATGAATGTCGCCAAAAATAAACAGAACATCAACATAACTATAGAAGGCAGACAACTAAAACAAGTAGAGGAATTCAAATACCTAGGAAGTCTAATGACAAACGACAATTCCCAAACAGCAGAGATAGAATCAAGATGCAACAAAGCTTGTCAAATCATCGGACAGTTATCACCACTATTGTCCAACAAGGAAATAACTCTGGAGGCAAAACGAGCACTCTACAATACAATCTTCATTCCAACGTTGTGCTATCAATGGCAGACCTGGACCCTAGATGCAAGAACAATAAGAAAGTAACCTCTACAGAGATGAAATGTGTTAGACGAATGACAGGAAACAGTCTGAGAGATAAGATCAGAAATGTAGAACTGAGAAAAAAGCTAGGAATAGCCCCAGCCATAGAATATATAAGGAAACAACAGATAAAATGGTTCGGCCACGTGACAAGGCAGAAAGAACAAAACACAACACAACGAGCCTTCAACAAACGTTGTGAGAACAACAGACCCAAGGGTCGACCACGAAAAAGATGGATCGATGGAATATTAGAAGCACTAGGAAACATAACAGCAGCAGAGGCGAACATAAGAGCAAAAGACCGCAAATTATATCTCCCCTCGACGCTGAAAGGCAGATGAGGAAGGAAAGAAGAAGAAGAAGAAGAAGTAAAGGATCTGTTCTTGTTGTCCTACTACGTAAAGGATCTTTTCTTGTTGTCCTATGTAAAGGATCTGTTCCTGTTGTCCTATGTAAAGGATCTGTTCTTGTTGTCCTATGTAAAGGATCTGTTCTTGTTGTCCTACGTAAAGGATCTGTTCTTGTTGTCCTACATAAATGATCCATTCTTTTTGTCCTACGTAAAGGATATGTTCTTGTTGTCCTGCGTAAAGGATCTGTTCTTGTCCTACGTAAAGGATCTGTTCTTGTTGTCCTACGTAAAGGATCTGTTCTTGTTGTCCTACGTAAAGGATCTGTTCTTGTTGTCCTACGTAAAGGATCTGTTCTTTTTGTCCTACGTAAAGGATCTGTTCTTGTTGTCCTACGTAAAGGATCTGTTCTTGTTGTCCTAAGTAAAGGATATGTTCTTGTTGTCCTACATAAAGGATTTGTTCTCTTTGTCCTACGTAAAGGATTTGTTCTTGTCCTACGTAAATGATCTATTCTTGTTGTCCTACATAAAGGATTTGTTCTTGTCCTACGTAAAGGATCTGTTCTTGTTGTCCTACGTAAAGGATCTGTTCTTGTTGTCCTACGTAAAGGATCTGTTCTTGTTGTCCTACGTAAAGGATCTGTTCTTGTTGTCCTACGTAAAGGATCTGTTCTTGTTGTCCTACGTAAAGGATCTGTTCTTGTTGTCCTACGTAAAGGATCTGTTCTTGTTGTCCAACGTAAAGGATTTGTTCTTGTCCTACGTAAAGGATATGTTCTTGTTGTCCTACGTAAAGGATCTGTTCTTTTTGTCCTACGTAAAGGATCTGTTCTTGTTGTCCTACGTAAAGGCTCTGTTCTTGTTGTCCTACGTAAAGGATTTGTTCTAGTCCTACGTAAAGGATCTGTTCTTCTTGTCCTACGTAAAGGATTTGTTCTTGTTTTACTGCGTAATGTCGGTTGTCTTGAAACATTTCTGTGTTTTATGCGACCTCTTTTCTAAGATATTACTGAAGAAAGAAATTCCTCTGTTTCTTTCTTTCTTTCTTTCTTTCTTTCTTTCTTTCTTTCTTTCTTTCCTTCTTTCTTTCTTTATTTCTTTCTTTATTTCTTTCTTTATTTCTTTCTCGCATTTCTTTATTTCTGTCTGTCGTTCACCCGCTGAATACTAAAGGAATTAATTGTCACCTTCATCATCCGCCCTTAAAAGGACGTTCTGTGGGCGTAGATACGTTGTGTTGTAGCTTGTAGTTGAACTGTAATATTCGAGCCTTCCGGCCCAACACATCCTACTTCACCATGTTAATTTTGCGTTGCAGACTGTCCTCCCTATTCGATCCCTACTCGCTTCAACCAGACTGGACAGTTAGTCTGTTTCTGGAAACACCGCGAAGATGTGGAGTAAGGCCTGGATGGTTCTTGTTCACAGATCCTGGCGTAAGCCATCAGCTGTGAATCGCTGACAGCTTCCAGCTCTGCTGCTGTGAGGCTCCTTTTAATACTTCTTTGGCTAGAGGTTTCTATAAAAGTAAAGCAAAGAGTCCTGTCAAGCCACGTGGCCTATAGAGGACATGGTGTTAGCGCCATATTTTCTTACAGACATTCGGCTCGTGAGCTCTGTGGTAATGTGGTCAGTATTGTCACCCGTACCACTCTTCTTACACAGAAATAATCAACTACCCATTTAAGGATAGATGAATGGGAAGCCGTGGCGTAGAATCGAACCCAAACTCTTGTACTTAGTAGTGAAATTTACTAACCACGAGCTATCGTAATTTTTCTATATATTTTTGTATTTTTTTCTTTGTAATTTATGATAATTATGTCCGTACTTTTCGTTTGCATAAAGGAATGTTGGTTATGGTTAGTCGAAGGTTCCGGTATCAATTCATACGAATTAAAATCCATAATTGCTCAATCGCCCGTGCCAGTGGAAACGTCCGAATTAAAACTCATCTCATTGAAGGGTTCAAACAAAGAAAGAAGACGGCTGCAATAATAGCAGGTACAGCACACGCTAAACTATATAAGGTCGAGCGGCACCAATAGTGAACGCAGCTGAACTGTCCATCATCTGATATAACTCATCGTAAGCAATCGGGATATCGAAACACGATCTGGGTGAAAAACACAGCTCACAGTGTGCACAGAGCATTAAACTCTGCAACTGCGACAGCAAGCCAGACTTGGAATATGAGGAAACTGCAACAAGGAACTCTTTTCAGACTGAGCCTCACCGGGTCCTGCCGCCAATCCGTCGTATTGACCGGAACTCCAAGGAATGTTGATAGTCTCTCTTCTTCTTCTTCTTCTACTTTTTTAGCTCCCTGTGGAGCATAGGTCTTCAACAAACACTTTCTAAATAGTTCTGTTTTTTGTCATTCTTTTAAGATTCATTCCATGTCTTCCCCATCATCTTCATTTCTGCTTCTATCTGTCTTCTCCAATAATTCCTTGGTCTTCCTCTTTGTCTTTTCCCCTGGGGATTCCAAAAAGGGCCTGTTGTGTAATACTCTCAGTTGGCTTCCGTAGTGTGTGTCCTATCCAGCGCCATCGTCTTCGCTGTATCTCTTTATCCACTGATGTTGATAGTACCAAAGTGTAAAATATTTTAACTCTGATTACCTCCCCCCATTTCTGAAACCCTTTTCTGGGATTTTTTCCCCAGCTCGATTGAGTGCTGTAGTGACGTAAGTCTGACAGAGAACAAAAATGATCTTTGTGTTTGTACCCCAGGGCGACGCGTGGTGTAGTCTTGTTAAGAGCAAATCGGTAACACTTTGGTTCAGAAATACATTTTAAGCGTTTCACATTTTGAATCAGGGGGAACATACTGGATTTGCAGTTCGCTATATGTGAATTTAATCTCTGAACAAGTGGAAAACTATTAAAACAGGTAAATGAATTTAAATATCTGGGAACAATGTTAACCTCAAATGGTAGATGTACAACAGAGGTAGGATGAAGAATGGCTCAGGCAAAAGCAGCTTTCCAAAAAATGAGGAAGATACTGTGCAATCCATTTTTTACAATAAAAACAAGAAAAGAGTTCTTAAATGTTATGTAGAGCCAGTCTTAACATATGGATGTGAATCATGGATAATAGGATAACAGACAAGGAAATTACTGGAGGCTGTAGAAATGTTGCTTTATAGAAGAATGTTGAGAATACCATGGACAGCTAAGAAGAGTGGTGAGACCATTCTGAAAGAGGCCAAAGCAAAAAGAGAGCTAATTTCCAATGTTTGGAGGAAACAGTCATCATTTTTTGGCCATGTAATGAGAAGAGAACATCTGGAATATATTGTAACAACTGGAAAAATTGAGGGACGAAGAGATAGAGGGAAACAAAGAGAAAAAATACCAGACAGCTTAAGAGAATGCCTTGTCAGAAGGTCAACAACAGAAATGATAAATAACTGTCGAGATCAAAAGTTGTGGAGCGACATGATCATCTATGCCAGCAGGCATGGTTCTTGGTGATGATGGTTCTCTGTACTTAAATGGAGATTAAAAGTTATCGTAAGATCTTAAGCATTTCTTACTTAGATCCTATCACGAAATAAATAGTTCATAAGAGGATAAAACAGGCAATCGGAAAACAGAGTGATATTTTGAATATTTTGAGGAAATATACACTGAAGTGGCTTGACAACGTATCTCGATTAACTGATGTGTCAAAAACAATTCTGCAAGGACCTGTGAAAGGAGGAGAGGGGAGATAGAGGAAGAGGGTATATAATATCAAAGAAATGACAGGACTGAACTGTGCAGACTCCGAAAGATGACTGATGATAGAGAGAACTGTAGAAGGTTGAAAAAGACTATCGATGGCGCCAAAATGACACTCGGGGGTAACTAAATCTGTCAGTGGCGCCTTAATGACCCACGGGGTTAACTAAGTCTGTCAGTGACGCCCCAATGACCCCCGGGGTTAACTAAGTCTGCCAGTGACGCCCCAATAACCCCCGGGGTTAACTAAGTCTACCAGTGACGCCCCAATGACCCCCGGGGTTAACTAAGTCTGCCAGTGACGCCCCAATGACCCCCGGGGTTAACTAAGTCTGCCAGTGACGCCCCAATAACCCCCGGGGTTAACTAAGTCTGCCAGTGACGCCCCAATGACCCCCGGGGTTAACTAAGTCTGCCAGTGACGCCCCAATGACCCCCGGGGTTAATTAAGTCTGTCAGTGGCGCCTCAATAACCCCCGGGGTTAACTAAGTCTGCCAGTGACACCTCAATAACCCCCGGGGTTAACTAAGTCTGCCAGTGACACCTCAATGACCCCCGGGGTTAACTAAGTCTGCCAGTGACACCTCAATGACCCCCGGGGTTAACAAAGTCTGCCAGTGACACCTCAATGACTCCCGGGGTTAACTAAGTCTGCCAGTCACGCCTCAATAACCCCCGGGGTTAACTAAGTCTGCCAGTGACGCCTCAATAACCCCGGGGTTAACTAAGTCTGCCAGTGACGCCTCAATAACCCCCGGGGTTAACTAAGTCTGCCAGTGACGCCTCAATAACCCCCGGGGTTAACTAAGTCTGCCAGTGACGCCTCAATAACCCCCGGGGTTAACTAAGTCTGCCAGTGACGCCTCAATGACCCCCGGGGTTAACTAAGTCTGCCAGTGACACCTCAATGACCCCCGGGGTTAACTAAGTCTGCCAGTGACACCTCAATGACCCCCGGGGTTAACTAAGTCTGCCAGTCACGCCTCAATGACCCCCTAGGTTAACTAAGTCTGCCAGTGACGCCTCAATAACCCCCGGGGTTAACTAAGTCTGCCAGTGACGCCTCAATGAACCACGGGTTAACTAAGTCTGTCAGTGGCGCCCCAATGACCCACGGGTTAACTAAGTCTGTCAGTGGCGCCCCAATGACCCACGGGTTAACTAAGTCTGTCAGTGGCGTCCCAATGACCCCCGGTGTTAACTAAGTCTGAAAGTACCGCCTCAATGATCCACGGGGTTAACTAAGTCTGCCAGTGACGCCTCAATGACCCCCGGGGTTAACTAAGTCTGCCAGTACCGCCTCAATGACCCCGGTGGTTAACAAAGTCTACCAGTGACGCCTAAATGACCCCGGTGGTTAACAAAGTCTACCAGTGACGCCTAAATGACCCCGGTGGTTAACAAAGGCTACTAGTGACGCCTCAATGACCTAAGGGTTAACTAAGTCTGTCAGTGACGCCCCAATGACCCCGGTGGTTAACAAAGTCTACCAGTGACGCCTCAATGACCTAAGGGTTAACAAAGTCTACCAGTGACGCCTCAATGACCCCGGTGGTTAACAAAGTCTACCAGTGACGCCTCAATGACCCCGGTGGTTAACAAAGTCTACCAGTGACGCCCCAATGACCCACGGGTTAACTAAGTCTGTCAGTGGCGCCTCAATAACCCCCGGGGTTAACTAAGTCTGCCAGTGACGCCTCAATAACCCCCGGGGTTAACTAAGTCTGCCAGTGACACCTCAATGACCCCCGGGGTTAACTAATTCTGCCAGTGACACCTCAATGACCACCGGGGTTAACAAAGTCTGCCAGTGACACCTCAATGACTCCCGGGGTTAACTAAGTCTGCCAGTCACGCCTCAATAACCCCCGGGGTTAACTAAGTCTGCCAGTGACGCCTCAATAACCCCCGGGGTTAACTAAGTCTGCCAGTCACGCCTCAATAACCCCCGGGGTTAACTAAGTCTGCCAGTGACGCCTCAATAACCCCCGGGGTTAACTAAGTTCTGCCAGTGACGCCTCAATAACCCCCGGGGTTAACTAAGTCTGCCAGTGACGCCTCAATAACCCCCGGGGTTAACTAAGTCTGCCAGTGACGCCTCAATGACCCCGGGGTTAACTAAGTCTGCCAGTGACACCTCAATAACCCCCGGGGTTAACTAAGTCTGCCAGTGACACCTCAATGACCCCCGGGGTTAACAAAGTCTGCCAGTCACGCCTCAATGACCCCCGGGGTTAACTAAGTCTGCCAGTGACGCCTCAATAACCCCCGGGGTTAACTAAGTCTGCCAGTGACGCCTCAATGAACCACGGGTTAACTAAGTCTGTCAGTGGCGCCCCAATGACCCACGGGTTAACTAAGTCTGTCAGTGGCGCCCCAATGACCCACGGGTTAACTAAGTCTGTCAGTGGCGTCCCAATGACCCCCGGTGTTAACTAAGTCTGAAAGTACCGCCTCAATGATCCACGGGGTTAACTAAGTCTGCCAGTGACGCCTCAATGACCCCCGGGGTTAACTAAGTCTGCCAGTACCGCCTCAATGACCCGGTGGTTAACAAAGTCTACCAGTGACGCCTAAATGACCCCGGTGGTTAACAAAGTCTACCAGTGACGCCTAAATGACCCCGGTGGTTAACAAAGTCTACTAGTGACGCCTCAATGACCTAAGGGTTAACTAAGTCTGTCAGTGACGCCCCAATGACCCCGGTGGTTAACAAAGTCTACCAGTGACGCCTCAATGACCTAAGGGTTAACAAAGTCTACCAGTGACGGCTCAATGACCCCGATGGTTAACAAAGTCTACCAGTGACGCCTCAATGACCCCGGTGGTTAACAAAGTCTACCAGTGACGCCCCAATGACCCACGGGTTAACTAAGTCTGTCAGTGGCGCCCCAATGACCCTCGGGGTTAACTAAGTCTGAAAGTACCGCCTCAATCATCCACGGGTTAACTAAGTCTGCCAGTGACGTCTCAATGACCCCGGTGGTTAACAAAGTCTACCAGTGACGCCTCAATGACCCCGGTGGTTAACAAAGTCTACCAGTGACGCCTCAATGATTCACGGGTTAACTATGTCTGCCAGTACCGCCTCAATGACCCACGGGTTAACTAATTCTGCTAGTGACGCCCCAATGACCTACTGGTTAACTAAGTCTGTCAGTGACGCCCCAATGACCTATTGGTTAACTACGTCTGTCAGTGACGCCCCAATGACCTACTGGTTAACTAAGTCTATCAGTGACGCCCCAATGACCTAAGGGTTAACTAAGTCTGTCAGTGACGCCCCAATGACCTACTGGTTAACTAAGTCTGTCAGTGACGCCCCAATGACCTACTGGTTAACTAAGTCTGTCAGTGACGCCCCAATGACCTACTGGTTAACTAAGTCTGTCAGTGACGCCTCAACGACCCCCGGGGTTATCTAAGTCTTCAGTGGCGCCTCAATGACCCACGGGGTTAACTAAGTCTTCAGTGGTGCCTCAATGACCCACGGGGTTAACTAAGTCTGCCAGTGACGCCTCAATGACCCACGGGGTTAACTAAGTCTTCAGTGGTGCCTCAATGACCCACGGGATTAACTAAGTCTGCCAGTCACGCCTCAATGACCCACGGGGTTAACTAAGTCTGCCAGTGGCGCCTCAATGACCCCCGGGGTTAACTAAGTCTGCCAGTGGCGCCTCAATGACCCCGGGGTTAACAAAGTCTGTCAGTACCGTTTCAATGACCCCGGTGGTTAATAAAGTATACCAGTGACGCCTCAATGATCCACGGGTTAACTAAGTCTGTCAGTGGCGCCCCAATGACCCACGGGTTAACTAAGTCTGCCAGTGACTCCCCAATGACCTACTGGTTAACTAAGTCTGTCAGTGACGCCCCAATGACCCACGGGTTAACTAAGTCTGTCAGTGACGCCGCAATGACCCACGGGTTAACTAAATCTGTCAGTGGCGCTTCAATAACCCCCGTGGTTAACTAAGTCTGTCAGTAACGCCCCAATGACCCACGGGTTAACTAAGTCTGTCAGTGACGCCCCTATGACCTACGGGTTAACTAAGTCTGTCAGTGACGTCCCAATGACCCACGGGTTAACTAAGTCTGTCAGTGACGCCCCAATGACCCACGGGTTAATTAAGTCTGTCAGTGACGTCCCAATGACCCACGGGTTAACTAAGCCTGTCAGTGGCGCCCCAAAAACCCCCGTGGTTAACTAAGTCTGCCAGTAACGCCCCAAAGACCCCCGTTGTTAACTAAGTCTGTCAGTGACGCCCCAATGACCCACGGGTTAATTAAGTCTGTCAGTGACGCCCCAATGACCCACCGGTTAACTAAGTCTGTCAGTGACGCCACAATGACCCACGGTTTAACTAAGTCTGTCAGTGACGCCCCAATGACCCACGGGTTAATTAAGTCTGTCAGTGACGCCCCAATGACCCACCGGTTAACTAAGTCTGTCAGTGATGCCACAATGACCCACGGGTTAACTAAGTCTGTCAGTGACGCCCCAATGATCCACGGGTTAACTAAGTCTGTCAGTGACGCCCCAAAGACCCCCGTTGTTAACTAAGTCTGTCAGTGACGCCACAAAGACCCCGATTGTTAACTAAGTCTGCCAGTGACACCCACAGACCCCCGTGGTTAACTAAGTCAGTCAGTGGCGCCCCAAAGACCCCCGTTGTTAACTAAGTCTGTCAGTAACGCCCCAAAGACCCCCGTTGTTAACTAAGTCTGTCAGTAACGCCCCAAAGACCTCCGTGGATAACTAAGTCTGCCAGTAACGCCCCAAAGACCCCCGTGGTTAACTAAGTCTGTCAGTAACGCCCCAAAGACCCCCGTGGATAACTAAGTCTGCCAGTAACGCCCCAAAGTCACCCGTGGATAACTAAGTCTGTCAGTAACGCCCCAAAGACCCCCGTGGATAACTAAGTCTGCCAGTAACGCCCCAAAGACACCCGTTGTTAACTAAGTCTGTCAGTAACGCGCCAAAGACCCCCGTGGATAACTAAGTCTGCCAGTAACGCCCCAAAGACCCCCGTGGTTAACTAAGTCTGTCAGTAACGCCCCAAAGACCCCGTGGTTAACTAAGTCTGTCAGTAACGCCCCAAAGACCCCTGTTGTTAACTAAGTGTGCCAGTAACGCCCCAAAGACCCCTGTTGTTTACTAAGTCTGTCAGTAAAGCCCCAAAGACCCCCGTTGTTAACTAAGTCTGTGAGTAACGCCCCAAAGACCCCCGTGGATAACTAAGTCTGCCAGTAACGCCCCAAAGACCCCCGTGGTTAACTAAGTCTGCCAGTAACGCCCCAAAGACCCCTGTTGTTAACTAAGTCTGTCAGTAACGCCCCAAAGACCCCAGTTGTTAACTAAGTCTGTCAGTGACGCCCCAAAGACCCCCGTTGTTAACTAAGTCTGCCAGTAACGCCCCAAAGACCCCCGTTGTTAGCTAAGTCTGTCAGTGACGCCCCAAAGACCCCCGTTGTTAGCTAAGTCTGTCAGTAACGCCCCAAAGACCCCCGTTGTTAGCTAAGTCTGTCAGTAAC
Source organism: Megaustenia siamemsis (assembly GCA_032433765.1). Classification (NCBI taxonomy): domain Eukaryota; kingdom Metazoa; phylum Mollusca; class Gastropoda; order Stylommatophora; family Ariophantidae; genus Megaustenia; species Megaustenia siamemsis. The sequence goes on from JAVIAB010000001.1 coordinate 15,721,404, forward strand.
GCCCCAAAGACCCCCGTTGTTAGCTAAGTCTGTCAGTGACGCCCCAAAGACCCCCGTTGTTAGCTAAGTCTGTCAGTAACGCCCCAAAGACCCCCGTTGTTAGCTAAGTCTGTCAGTAACGCCCCAAAGACCCCCGTTGTTAGCTAAGTCTGTCAGTAACGCCCCAAAGACCCCCGTTGTTAGCTAAGTCTGTCAGTGACGCCCCAAAGACCCCCGTTGTTAACTAAGTCTGCCAGTAACGCCCCAAAGACCCCCGTTGTTAGCTAAGTCTGTCAGTGACGCCCCAAAGACCCCCGTTGTTAGCTAAGTCTGTCAGTAACGCCCCAATGACGTCCGTTGTCTGCCAGTAGTATTTAACGACCCACTGGGTTATAAGAAGTGGAAGACAATTCTCTTTATGTCATCTTTTCTCGGATTTTACAAAAAAAACACGCTAGAGAAAAATATTGTGTGGACATCTTTCTTCAGACGTATAAAGACTGACAAGTAAAATGGGGAACGACTGCCATTAGAGAGGCTGCTATTAGAGAGATTGTGATTAGAGAGGTTCCGATTAGATAGGTTGTGATTAGAGAGGTTCCGATTAGAGAGGTTGGGATTAGAGAGGTTCCGATTAGAGAGGCTGTGATTAGAGAGGTTCCGATTAGAGAGGCTGTAATTAGAGAGGCTGTGATTAGAGAGGTTCCGATTAGAGAGACTGTGATTAGAGAGGTTCCGATTAGAGAGGCTGTAATTAGAGAGGTTCCGGTTAGAGAGGCTGTGATTAGAGATATTCCGATTAGAGAGGCTGTAATTAGAGAGGCTGTGATTAGAGAGGTTCCAATTATAGAAGCTGTGATTAGAGAGGTTACGATTAGAGAGGCTGCAATTAGAGAGATTACGATTAGAGAGACTGCAATTAGAGAGGTTGTGATTAGAGAGGCTGCAATTAGAGAGGTTGCGATGAGAGAGGCTGCAATTAGAGAGGTTACTATTAGAGAGGCTGCAATTAGAGAGGCTACGATGAGAGAGGCTGCAATTAGAGAGGTTACGATTAGAGAGGCTGCAATTAGAGAGGTTACGATTAGAGAGGCTGTGATTAGAGAGGTTACGATTAGAGAGGCTGCAATTAGAGAGGTTACGATTACAGAGGCTGCAATTAGAGAGGTTACGATTAGAGAGGCTGCAATTAGAGAGGTTACGATTAGAGAGGCTGCAATTAGAGAGGTTACGATGAGAGAGGCTGCAATTAGAGAGGTAACGATTAGAGAGGCTGCAATTAGAGAGGTTCCGATTAGAGAGGCTGTGATTAGAGAGGTTCGGATTAGAGAGGCTGTGATTAGAGAGGTTCGGATTAGAGAGGCTGTGATTAGAGAGGTTCCGATTAAAGAGGCTGTGATTAGAGAGGCTGTGATTAGAGAGGTTCCGATTAGAGAGGCTGTGATTAGAGAGGTTCCGATTAGAGAGGCTGTGATTAGAGAGGTTCCGATTAGAGAGGCTGTGATTAGAGAGGTACCGATTATAGAGGCTGTGATTAGAGAGGTTACGATTAGAGAGGCTGCCATTGGAGAAAGTGCGTTTAGAGAGGCTGCATTAATTGTAAGGTAATATTAACTATACAGTCTATCTATCTTTCGTTCGCTTAACTATACAGTGACACCAAGACAGTGGAAGCGACTGGAATAAAAGTGGTCGGAGACTCATAGCTGACAGCAGCTGATTATAAGATCCTCTTCCATCTCCCCTCTGTAGCTCTGGTAATAAACTGTCCAGTCAGACCAAGCCTGTAGGGATCGAGAGGGTATGTAGCTCGGTGTTCACGAATGGCATGTTGATAGATCGGTGTTATGCGTCGAAAGGCGTTGATATTCTAGTCAGTCGTGTGAACAACACAACGCAAATACGCATTCTTCTTTCTTCCTCATCTTCTACTTCTTCCTTTCAGCTCCTTGTGAAGCATAGGTCTCCAACAAACACTTTCCAAGTCGTTCTGTTTCTTGCCATTCTTTTAAGTTCATTCCATGTCTTCCCCATCATCTTCATCTCTGCTTCCATCTGTCTTCTCCAAGAATATTTTGATCTTCATGTTTTTCCTTAGGGATTCCAAAAAGTGCCTGTTGTGCAATACTCTCAGTTCGCTTCTGCAGTGTGTGTATATCCAGCGCCATCCTCTTCGCTAACTTTCTTTATCCACTGATATTTGACTGGTACTTTTGTATATTTTTTTATGTTAGTGATTTTGTCCTGCCATAATATTCTTCTATTCTGCGTAAGCATCCATTAATGAAGGTCTGTATCTTCTTGATTGTCATTTTTGCTCTTCTCCATGTTGGATAGCCATATAATAAGACTGACTTAACATTGGAGTTGACATTTTTTAAAATTTAATCTAATTTCTTTGGACTTCCAGATGTTTACTAGTGCAACGAATGCTCGCTCCTCTTGCTTTTGATAACCTTATTTTTTTTTATCATTCTATCTTCCTCCTTCCTTGTCTATGTTACTGCTTAGCTATATATATATATATATATATATATATATATATATATATATATATAAGATTGTACGTCTAATAGAGGTATTTCTCCTAGTATTATTTTGGTACTTGACAACTGCATTAATTCTCATAATTTTGGCTGACAGGGAACCTTTATCTTTCCTGGATGGCGGATGTACTTCTTTTCTTTTCTTTGACTTGTCCATGTTTATGAATTTTTGCAGCTTATTTTATACGCCCCCTTAAAACACTCTTAAAGATGGGAAATCATCGTGTGAGCTCAGACGTAGATGTCTAATTTCGTAATTTACATTTATTGATTTGTTTTGCCAAATTTGCGTTAATGTAATAATTGTCTGCGCTGTTCTAATATTGAATTCTATTTGGGAATAATCAATCGATGTTATCATGGGTCGTAGATTTGCGACTTGTTGTACATTGCCTAAAGGCAGACATTGAAACGTTGTTTTTAAAGGGCTCTATTGTTGTTCTTGTTAAATACATTTTGCCGTTTTTTGCTTTGATCTCCGTGGAGTGTACAAGGGAGGTTTCATTTGTTTTCTGTATTAGTTTACTCAGTTCTTCTTAAATGGTAATCATCTATTGTGTCTGAAAAAAGCAATACACAAAAGCAAGACATAAAAACAATACATGTAGACAAAACATAAAAACAAACCTTAAAAACAACTCATTAAAAAAATCATAAAAGCAATACATATATAAACAATACATAAAAACAGTACATAAAAACAATACATAAAAACAGTACATACAAACAGTACATACAAACAATAAATAAAAACAGTACATAAAAACAGTACAATAAAAACAATGTATAAAAACAGTACAATAAAAATAATACATAAAACAATACATAAAAACAGTACATAAAACAATACATAAAAACAGTACATAAAACAATGCATAAAAACAATACAATAAAAATAATACATAAAAACAGTACAATAAAAACAATACATAAAAACAGTACAATAAAAACATTACATAAAAACAGTACAATAAAAACAATACATAAAAACAGTACAATAAAAACAATAGATAAAAACAGTACAATAAAAACAATACATAAAAACAGTACAATAAAAACAATACATAAAAACAGTACATAAAACTTTATCTTTTCGACATTATCCCAATACTGCGGTCTGCTGGAGAGATTTACAGGACTGGTAAATAAAGGTAATAAGTTGGACATGCGATGGGAAGAGATAATAACCGAATAGCAAAGCAAGCCCTCACGTGGAAAACAACAGGTATTAGAAAAAGACGCGGACTGAGAGAAACACTGAGAAGAACATTGATCAGAGAGGCAAAGGCAGTAGGAATCTGCTCCCTTACTGAGATGGAGATGATTGCACGAATCAGAGACAAAATGCGAGATTTGATAAAAGGTCGTTGCAAGGATTGAGGCTGCTAGACAGAACATTTCTAAACGGAAAGAGAGTCTTAGTCTATGATGCCCTATGGGCCGACTTCGGCTGCAAAGGTCGACAGACAGAGAGACAGACAGACAGACAGACAGACAGACAGACATACAAACAGAGAGACAGACGAAAGGACGGACAGACAAACAGAGAGACAGACAGATAGATAGATAGATAGATAGATAGATAGATAGATAGATAGATAGATAGATAGATAGATAGATAGATAGATAGATAGATAGATAGATAGATAGATAGATAGATAGATAGATAGATAGATAGATAGATAGATAGATAGATAGATAGATAGATAGATAGATAGATAGATAGATAGATAGATAGATGGATGGATGGATGGATGGATGGATGGATGGATGGATGGATGGATGGATGGATGGATGGATGGATGGATAGATAGATAGATAGATAGATAGATAGATAGATAGATAGATAGATAGATAGATAGATAGATAGATAGATAGATAGATAGATAGATAGATAGATAGATAGATAGATAGATAGATAGATAGATAGATAGATAGATAGATAGATAGAAAGGCCACTTGCCCAGTGCAGTCACCACGAGGTGTTCTGGTCTGAATTTTTTGTCCACCGCTGATTGAAAGAATTTTTTGTCAGTAATGGGATTCGAACTCGCGTTCTCTTCTGCTTTAGATGACGACAAGTTATATATTCGGCCACCTGTTCTCCAGTATAAAAGGTAGGGGGCAGGAATCATATACCAGTTGTATGTTATAGTTTTACGGATATGACAGGTCTAGAGGACAAACGTTGTTCGACTAAAAGTCTTTATTGGTAGACCAGATAAAACATTGACTGAAGTTTACATTGTCTGCATCATTTGTATCATCCTGTATGGCAGCGAATCTTGGACAACTTATGCAAAGTAGGGGAGAAGGCTAAATGTACCCAATATGCGATGTCTGCGCCGTATTCTTGGTATAAATAACATAGAAGGATAAAGTGACTATAAAGCTATAGCTTTACTTACGTGCCTGGATAACTACGTCAGTAGCTATAGCTTAAGTAGTCTATATACGTAACTGGATAGTGGTGGCAATAGTATAGCCAATGTACTCTACATACGTAACTGGATAGTGGTGTTAATATAGCTAGCTACGGTACTCTATATACGTTACTGGATAGTGGTGTCAGTAGTATAGCTAAGGCACTCTACATACATAACTGGGTGGTGGTAATATTAGTAATATAGTTCATATGCCCTAAAAAGCATAATCATACTTTACATAGGACATTAATTGCCTTAACAAAATAAAAGTATACATAGAATCTCATACGTATGCTACAAAGAACACACTTGAAACGAATAGATACGAAATTATTCTAAAGAATAGGTGTCAAGCTTTATAATAGCGCGTTGGAGATATATATGTCATGTGTTGAGAATGAATGAAGAAAGACTTCCCCATCAGACATTCATGTAGAAACAAACTGGTAAAAGAAAATAAGGCAGATCTAGAGAATCACTAAGCAGAACAATTGCTAGAGAAGATACAGTGATGAATTAAGAACAACCAAGAACGACAAGAACTAGCAGCAAAACATCAATATTGGTGAACTATGACTGCTGCCCTATTGTTCGTTGTCGGCCCAAGAGGAAAAATTAAATAGTGAAAATAAAGTAATTGAGAGGTGGTGGTTGTGGTAATATATGTCAATTATTCTATAAACGTACCTTGGTAGTGGTGGCAAATGGGTATGTGCTCTACATACTATCTGGGTAGTGGTGGTAGTAGGGTATGTGCTCTACATACTATCTGGGTAATGGTGACAGTAGGGTATGTGCTCTACATACTATCTGGGTAGTGGTGACAGTAGGGTATGTGCTCTACATACCATCTGGGTAGTGGTGGCAGTAGGGTATGTGCTCTACATACTATCTGGGTAGTGGTGACAGTAGGGTATGTGCTCTACATACTATCTGGGTAATGGTGACAGTAGGGTATGTGCTCTACATACTATCTGGGTAGTGGTGGCAGTAGGGTATGTGCTCTACATACGATCTGGGTAGTGGTGGCAGTAGGGTATGTGCTCTACATACTATCTGGGTGGTGGTGGCAGTAGGGTATGTGCTCTACATACTATCTGGGTAGTGGTGGCAGTAGGGTATGTGCTCTACATATTATCTGGGTAGTGGTGGCAGTAGGGTATGTGCTCTACATACTATCTGGGTGGTGGTGGCAGTAGGGTATGTGCTCTACATACTATCTAGGTAGTGGTGACAGTAGGGTATGTGCTCTACATACTATCTAGGTAGTGGTGGCAGTAGGGTATGCGCTCTACATACTATCTAGGTAGTGGTGGCAGTAGGGTATGTGCTCTACATATTATCTGGGTAGTGGTGATAGCAGGGTATGTGCTCTACATAATATCTGGGTAGTGGTGGCAGTAGGGTATGTGCTCTACATACTATCTGGGCAGTGGTGACAGTAGGGTATGTGCTCTACATACTATCTGGGTAGTGGTGGCAGTAAGGCATGTGCTCTACATACTATCTAGGTAGTGGTGGCAGTAGAGCATGCGCTTTACATACTATCTAGGTAGTGGTGGCAGTAGGGTATGCGCTCTACATACTATCTAGGTAGTGGTGGCAATAGAGTATGCGCTCTACATACTATCTAGGTAGTGGTGGCAGTAGAGTATGCGCTCTACATACTATCTAGGTAGTGGTGGCAGTAGGGTATGCGCTCTACATACTATCTAGTTAGTGGTGGCAGTAGGGTATGCGCTCTACATACTATCAGGGTAGTGGTGGCAGTAGGGTATGTGCTCTACATACTATCAGGGTAGTGGTGGCAGTAGGGTATGCGCTCTACATACTATCAGGGTAGTGGTGGCAGTAGGGTATGTGCTCTACATACTATCAGGGTAGTGGTGGCAGTAGGGTATGCGCTCTACATACTATCTAGGTAGTGGTGGCAGTAGGGTGTGCGCTCTACATACTATCTAGGTAGTGGTGGCAGTAGGGTATGCGCTCTACATACTATCAGGGTAGTGGTGGCAGTAGGGTATGCGCTCTACATACTATCTAGGTATTGGTGGCAGTAGGGTATGCGCTCTACATACTATCTAGGTAGTGGTGGCAGTAGGGTATGCGCTCTACATACTATCAGGGTAGTGGTGGCAGTAGTTTATGCGCTCTACATACTATCAGGGTAGTGGTGGCAGTAGGGTATGCGCTCTACATACTATCAGGGTAGTGGTGGCAGTAGGGTATGCGCTCTACATACTATCATGGTAGTTGTGGCAGTAGGGTATGCGCTCTACATACTATCTAGGTAGGGGTGGCAGTAGAAATATGAATGACAAAATCGTTTGAGACAAACATTAATCATCATTTGACTCCATACTTTCAGCCCTGCTGGTAATTTTACACACATGAGACATGTCTCTGCCGACAATAACAAATTATCTGGCGCCGTTTTGGACAATTTCCTGATTGCAGGAAAAGAAATAAATAAATGATGGCCCTAATTTTTGCGCCCGTTAAGAATTCCAACAATTTTGGTTTATGTCCCCGCGGATCCTATTATCTCTCTCTCTCTCTCTCTCTCTCTCTCTCTCTCTCTCTCTCTCTCTTCCTCCCACCATCGCCCACTCTCTTTCCCTTTACCCCCCGCTCACTATTTCTGTATTCAGCATCTCTCTGTTTACAATGAATATTATATGAGAAGTGTTAACTACACTCTTTGACGTGTAAACATTGAATATGAATTCTCATTAAACTCTAGAGTCAATGAAATCCTACTCTAAATTGTCTCATGTGAAACGTATCTAAAAAAAAGAACTACACTCTAATGTGTAAACTACTAAATGTCACCGTTTGACTAATACTGCACTATTGTAGTGAAGAGTAGGCGTTATGTTGTTTTGACAAGATCACATACATACGTCATATGTACATTACGATGCAATAAGGTAAACAAAATATTGGGACAGCTATCCCTTTTGCTTCAACTATGCTTTGACCCTATATTCATTCCAACATTGTACTTTCAATGCCAAACATGGTCACTTACGACTAACTATTAAAAAATAGCGTGTCACCACATAGATGAAATGTCTGAGAAAAACGCTTGGAGTAGCCAGAAAAGACAATCAGGTATCATAATATAAAAGAAATAGTAGGTATTGAGCCAATCCTAGGCTATAGACAGAAACAACAAGTAAACTGGTTTGTCAATCTAGAAAGAAAGCCATGCGATTTACATACGTAGATGCAAAAACATATATTAAAATGGCTGTATTCACTAGAGTAATCAGGAATCTAAAGGGCGCGACATTGTTGTGTGTGCGACATTGTTGTGTTCCTTGTTGCAGTTTCCTCATATTCCAAGTCCGGCTTGTTGCAGGAGCTACTGAGTTAAATGCTCTGTGCAAACCGTGAGCTGTGTGTCTCATCCGTTTTGATCATGTTTCGATGTCCCAACTGTTTACGATGAATGATGATATCGTATGACAGGGAACAGTTGGCTGAGTTCACTTTCTGCGCGCTTTCGCCTTATGTCTTTTAGCGTGTGCTGAGACTGCTACGATGGGGACTACAGTTACCTTTCTTTGTTTGGGAGATGAGATATTAATTCGGATGATTGCGTTGGCATGGGCGGTTGAGCAATTGTGGATTTTAATTCGTTTGCAGTGATACCGGGGCCTTCCATAACCAAATAACATATATTAAAAGAGGAGAAGGCAATCGAGAAAGAGTCAAACCCATAGTTAGTTGGAAAGACAACATCAAAGAAACGCTACAAGAACATCAATTGACAATGAGAGAAGCCGCCAAAACGGCGAGAACCAGAAATTGCATCTCCCTCGACACCTGAACGGGTGCAAGAGGAAGTGTATAGAAAATAAAGACAAACATAGGTCACATCATAACTACCAGGGCTGTCACAATCAAACGTAAAGAAGCAATGACCGCTGTTATATGGAAACTATAGGGTCCACTGTAATGACCAGTGCCCAATAATATATGCATACTATTTAATGTAGTACAGTGCATACCCTTAGAAAGTACAAATTGTACCACAGTACGTAGTACAGCTGACGCTCTAAAGTAAGTACAATTTATTATTCTATTTGACTAGGTACAGTACACACATTAATATTTCGTAAAATACACACTTTAATATCTGGTACAATACACACTGATGTCCCGCACATCACACACTGATATCTTGTACAATATACACTCTAAGTCTTCGCACAATATACACTCGGTATCTTGTAAAGTACACACTCTAATGTCTCGTACAAATCTCATTCTAATATCTAGTACAATGCAGACTCTAACATCTCGTACAGTAGACGCTCTAGTAATTCGTATAATACAAACAATACTACTTAGTACAGGACACATTCTAATGTTTCAAGAAATGTACACTCTAATGTCTCGTTTAAAACACACTGTGATCTTTCGTAGAATGCACACTCTAATATCTGGTAAATATACACTGCAATGTCTCGTGCAACACACTCTAATATCTTGTTTAGTGAATACACGTTCTAATATCTAGTACAGCACACACTCTAATATTTAATACACCACACACTCTAACATTTAGCACAGAAAACATTCTAACATCTAGCACAGAACACATTCTAACAATCTAACATCTAGTACAGAACACATTCTAACATCTAGTACAGAACAGATTCTAGCATCCAGTACATAACACATTCTAACATCTAGTACAGAATACATTCTAACATCTAGTACAGAACACATTCTAACATCTAGTACAGAACACATTCTAACATCTAGCACCGAACACATTCTAACATCTAGCACTGAACACATTCTATGATCTAGTACAGAACACATCTTAACATCTAGCACAGAACACATTCTAACATCTAGTACAGAACACATTCTAACATCTAGTACAGAACACATTCTAACATCTAGTACAGAACACATTCTAACATCTAGTACAGAATACATTCTAACATCTAGTACAGAACACATTCTAACATCTAGTACAGAACACATTCTAACATCTAGCACCGAACACATTTTAACATCTAGCACTGAACACATTCTATGATCTAGTACAGAACACATCTTAACATCTAGCACAGAACACATTCTAACATCTAGCACAGAACACATTCTAACGTCTAGCACAGAACACATTCTAACATCTAGTACAGAACACATCTTAACATCTAGCACAGAACACATTCTAACATCTAGCACTGAACACATTCTATAATCTAGTACAGAACACATCTTAACATCTAGCACAGAACACATTCTAACATCTAGCACAGAACACATTCTAACGTCTAGCACAGAACACATTCTAACGTCTAGCACAGAACAGATTCTAACATCTAGCATAGAACACATTCTAACATTTAGTACTGAAAACATTCTAACAATTAGTACAGAACAATTTTTAACATCTAGTACAGAACACATTCTAACATTTAGCACAGAACACATTCTAACATCTAGTACAGAACACATTCTAACATCTAGTACAGAACACATTCTAACATCTAGTACAGAACACATTCTAACATCTAGTACAGAACACATTCTAACATTTAGCACAGGTCACATTCTAACATCTAGTACAGAACACATTCTAACCTTTAGCACAGAACACATTCTAACATCTAGTACAGAACACATTCTAACATCTAGTACAGAACACATTCTAACATCTAGTACAGAACACATTCTAACATCTAGCACAGAACAGATTCTAACATCTAGTACAGAACATATTCCAACATCTAGCATAGAACACATTCTAACATCTAGTACTGAAAACATTCTAACATTTTGTACTGAAAACTTTCTCACATATAGCATAGAGCACATTCTAACATCTAGTACTGAAAACACTCTGAAATCTAGCACAGAACACACTCTAACAACCAGTACAAAGCACACTCGAAAATCTCGTACAGTACATATTTTGCAGTACACAACTAGTACACTAAGAATCATCACTATCACACTCTAACAACCAAAAAGCTAAAACCCAGAAAGGCGCAACTAGTAACAAAGTTACAATACGCGTCTAAACTTGGACGTTACATGGACAAAGCGTTGTGCCCGCTCTCAGAGACAACACAGAGAAAGCCCCCATCAATTTGTATTTCATCACGTAGAAGAGAAAGCTCCGTCAACTGTTAATTTCTCCAGAGAGCACAATCTGAAATGTGAAGGAGAAAACAGAGAAAGTGGTGGTGGCTTGTGGCGCGTGAGTTACTTCTCCTGCCTCTTGTCTACAAGATGAAAAGAACTCATTAGGAAACATTTTGTCTGCTTCATCTCTCAGCCCGTGAGACATTTTCTGGCTTCGGTTACAGACTTTTAATCTGGGGCAAGTTGACCGTTTGAATGTGGATATTATTTATTTAATGTTAAAAAAAAAATAGATGTTAGATAGAGAGAGAAAGAGAGAGAGAGAGAGAGAGAGAGAGAGAGAGGACGGATGGAGGGAGATATCACTGGTGATAACAGGGATATTATTGATGCCATTCCAGTGTAATATGCCGAAAGATAATAACATAATTTGATATCTTCTGTTAACATTTGCGCTGGTCTGAAAATGTGATTGATTAGATTGACCTGTGACTTTGTATATAAGACTGGTAATATCGTTGTGTAAATTGTGTGTATAAGACTGTTAATATTGTTGTGTAACTTTTGTGTATAAGACTGGTAATATTGTTGTGTAACTTTTGTGTATAAGACTGGTAATATTGTTGTGTAACTTTTGTGTATAAGACTGGTAATATTGTTGTGTAACTTCGTTAATGAAACTGGTAAAATTGTTGTCAGACTTTTGTTAATGAGACTAGTAATCTTACTGTGCGACTTTTGTTAATGAGACGTAATATTGTTGTGTAACTTTTATTAATGAAACTAGTAATCTTGCTGTGTGACTTGTGTTAATGAAACTAGTAATCTTGCTGTGCGACTTTTGTTAATGAAACTAGTAATCTTGCTGTGTGACTTTTTGTTAATGAAACTAGTAATCTTGATGTGTGACTTTTGTTAATGAAACTAGTAATCTTGCTGTGTGACTTTTGTTAATGAAACTAGTAATCTTGCTGTGTGACCTTTGTTAATGAGACTGGTAAAATTGTTGTGTGACTTTTGTTAATGAGACTGGTAATATTGTTGTGTGACTTTTGTTAATGATACTGGTAATATTGTTGTGTGACTTTTGTTAATGAGACTGGTAATATTGTTGTGTGACTTTTGTTAATGATACTGGTAATATTGTTGTGTGACTTTTGTTAATGAGACTGGTAATATTGTTGTGTGACTTTTAAATCAGCGACGACGAATAAATATTTCGCTATTAAAAATAAACAGGACAAAGCTGAAACAAGTGCGCCGTTTCAATTACTTGTGCACAATAATAACATCAGGTGCAAGATACACCACAGAAATAAAATCCAAAATAGCTCAGGCCAAAATAGCATTTCAGAAAATGAAAACTTTTTATGCAACAAATCTATGTCAATAAAAGTGATAAAGAGAGTTCATCGGTGCTATATGAAACCAATTCTGATTTATGGAAGCGAATCATGGACAGTAGACAGACAAATGAAAAGACGATTAGAGGCCACAGAGATGGGATTTCTCAGAAGAAATGTTGAAAATTTCCAGGACAGCTAAAATGATCGATGACGAATTCTCAAAGAGGCCAACACAAAAAGGGAGCTGCTAATAAAACATCAGAAAAAAACAATCAACATTTTTCGGGCACATCATGAGAGGAGGAAAGTTGGAAAACTTGGTTAAAACTGGAAAAATAAAAGTAAAGAGAGATCGCGGACGACAAAGAGAGAAAATACTGAATAGCTTGGTGTCATGGCATGGAAAACAGTCAACAACAGAACTGATACGATGCACTGTGGATAGAAGACTGTGGAAGGACATGATCGCCTACGCCAACCGGTATGGCACATAATGATGGTGACGATGATTAAACCTGCATATATCATGCACCTTGATTGACGTCATGTATCGATTACGACCCACATGGCCATGCCCATTTTAACATCCCTAGGATATTTCCAAACTTCCTGGCATATTGACACAAAATACCAGCACTCTTGCTGTCAATAATTCATTTCAGAAAAAAAGGTATGTTACATACCTATACCCGGGTATGATATGTTGATCTATCGCCTGGAAGTTTACCTCCATAATCATATACAACTATTATTATTTGTCTTTCTGTCCCATACTTTTTATCCTTAAAATCTCGAATAGAAAAATGCTGACGTTCATCATAAACAAAGACCATGACATTCCGACATAGAAAACATTCTGACGGAACATTTCAAACAGTTCCAGTCTAAACAACATTCAGAACATTCTGAATCTTGACATTTCGATAGAAATTATGATATTTTGATATGTCATAATATTTGTCAATATACATGTCAATATTTTGACATAAATAAAATGTCCAACTCCGACATAAACACATATCCTAAAATTCTAACGAGTACATAAACAAGTATAGTAAAACTCAAAATTCGACATAAACAAATGTCTTTAAAAAGAACTATACAAATAAAAAGTATCCTAAAACTCAGACTCCGACATAAACGGAACATTTAAAATTCCAACTGCGATATAAATAAATGTCCTAAAATTCAATCTTCGAAATAAATAAATATCCTAAAATTCCAACTGCATTATTTAAAAAAAATATATATATATATATAAAATTTCTAATCCGACAGACAAATGTCCTAAAATTCTAATTTCGACACAAAGAAATATGCCAAAATTCCAACACCGTCAATAGCAAATGTTTCAAAAATCCAGGTCCGATATAAAAAAATGTTCTAAAATTCTAATTTCGACACAAACAAATATGCTAAAATTCCAACACCGACATGCACAAATATTCTAAAAGTCAAATTCCTATATTTAAAAAAATGTCATAAAAATCAGAATCCGGCAAAAAATAAATGTCCTAAAATTTTGGCTTCGACATAAACAAATATCATGAAAAACCAACTCCAGCATAACATCATCACGGTGTGCCATCTCCGCAACGAAGCTTCGATTATCACTTTCCTGTTTTCTTATTTAATGTCCATGTTTCTGCACCATACAGAAAAGTTGAGGAGATAACACATTTTACAATTCGTAGTTTTAGTTCTGATGTTATTTGATTTGACATAAGTAGAATTGTCATTATTATATTATTATACGTTATGACCACGAGTAGTGTGACGATGAAGGTGATGGCAGTGACGATGGAGCTGATGACAGTGACGATGGATGTGATGGTAGTAACGATGGAGGTGATGGCAGTGACGATGGTGCTGATGGCAGTGACGATGGAGGTGATGGCAGTGACGATGGTGCTGATGGCAGTGACGATGGAGGTGACGGCAGTGACGATGGAGGTGACGGCAGTGACGATGGAGGTGACGGCAGTGACGATGGAGGTGACGGCAGTGACGATGGAGGTGATAGCAGTAACCAGGGAATTCATCTGGTTAGGGTCACAAGACTACATTCACGCCTGTAAACTAAGCGGTTCGACGAGAATGATAAGAAAAGTGGGGGCGGGCTCTGTGCCCTGCAATGGTTGGGTCATTGCAAAAGTCAAAAATACGTAGAGTAACTTTGTACAACTTTGTACAACTTTGTACAACGTACAACCTTTTCTCCATCTCTGGACATGCGGGGATACGGAGAAATAAAAGAACAGACAGGTTGACTACTTCCGGTGTCGTTGAAAACGGTCAACAAATGGATCTAACGGACGTTAACAATGCCCTCCGAGATGTGGGAAAGGCACAGTAATTCGACAACAATGAGTCCACGTCACTCCTTCAGATAAAAGAAATGGGAGTTAAGAAGGGCCCAGCTAAAAACAATAAACCTAGTGGGTGTATAAGAAGATTTATCAACCAACACAGAACTGGAGTCGACAGTCGCTGGACACTGCGGAACTTGCTGAGGAGGGGATCTGAGCACCTATGGACATGCTCGGAATGCAATGATGATGACCGGCAAATAACTCAATAATTTTTATGTTAAAATTGCCGTTTGCGATTCTTATTCTTTTGTTTTTGGACTTCCGTTGTAAAGATGGTGGATCTAGGTCACGTTCTCTCAGTCGCTGCAGAAAGTGCGTCCGGGATCTGATTTAATTTCGGTTCTCCATTGCACTTTTCTGCGTTAAAGTAAAAATGATGATCTACCTACAGATTGCATCTGCGCCGCAAAAGTACGATGTTAAAAAAATACGATGACCATCATTTTCAAGAGGACGTGAACTTCCGACATATTGTGGATAGGCGGCAGGAACCATTGAAGGCTATGCATGAAAAGTGTTCATTGTTGCAGTTTCCTCATATCCCAAGTCCGGCTTGTTGCAGGAGCTACTGAGTTAAGTGCTCTGTGCACACCGTGAGCTGTGTGTCTCATCCGTTTTGATCATGTTTCGATATTCCAATTGTTTACGATGAATGATGAGATCGTATGACAGGGAACAGTTGGCTGTGTTCACTTTCTGTGTGGTTTCACCTTATGTCTCTTAGCGTGTGCTGAGACTACTACGATGGGGGACTACAGTTACCTTTCTTTGTTTGGGAGATGAGATATTAGTTCGGATGATTACGCTGGCACGGGCGGTTGAGCGATTATGGATTGTAATTCGTTTGCAGTGATGCCGGGGCCTTCCATAACCAAATTACCAAATAACCTAATTCTTTTGTTTATTTATGTCTTAGATTTGCCATCCCTTGTAATAACATGTCCTCTACCTATTTACAGATGGCAAAGAGGTCACTGATGAGGGAAGACTTTGAAGGCTCTGAGCGTACATTAGTGGGTAGCAGTTTGGACAGCAACAACAGCAGTCGCAGCAACATCAACACCCCTGCTTCCTCTTCATCCTACTACACAAACAGCAGCACAGACGTGGCAGGCAGTGAGAAGACTGACGATGATGATGAAGTTGATGAGGACGAGGCTGACGGCAGGGGAGATCACCTGGAAGAGATGGAGACAGATAAGAGCTTATGGGAGAAGAACTTCCACTATATCCTTCTCTCGTTTGGAGCCGTCTTTGGGCTGAGGAACATTTTGAGCTTCCCGGCGCTGGCGATGGAGCACGGGGGAGGTGATTGGTGTTGGGTGTTTGTGGGTGGAGTGTGGGTGTGTTGGTGGTGGGGGGTGATTGGTGTTGGGTGCTTGTGGGTGGAGTGTGGGTGTGTTGATGGTGGGAGGTGGTTGGTGTTGTGTGCGTGTGGGTGAAATGTTGGTGGTGGAAGGTGACGGGTGTTGTGTGATTGGGGTTGGAGTGTGAATGTCTTGGTGGTTGGTGTTGAGTGCTTGTGGGTGGAATGTGGGTGTGTTGGTGGTAGGTGGTGGTTGGTGTTATGTACTTGTGGGTAAAGTGTGGGGATGTTGATGGTGGGAGGTGATAGGTGTTGTGTGCTTGTGGGTAGAGTGTGGGTGTGTTGATGGTGGGATGTGATAGGTGTTGTGTGCTTGTGGGTGAAGTGTGGGGATGTTGATGGTGGGAGGTGATTGGTGTGTGTGCTTGTGGGTGGAGTGTGGGTGTGTTGGTGTTGAGTGCTTGTGAATGGAGTGTGAGTGTGCTGGTGTTGTGTGCTTGTGAGTGGAGTGTGAGTGTTGAGTGCTTGTGGGTGGAGTGTAGGTGTGTTGGTGTTGAGTGCTTGTGGGTGGAATGTGGGTGTGTTGGTAATGGGAAAGGATTGTGGTTGTGTTCTTGTGTGAGATGTGTGTATATGTGTGTGTATGTTGGCAATGGGAGCTGACTGGTATTGTGTGATTGTGGGTTTAGTTTTGGTGCATCCGTAATGGAGCACTGTGGATGTGTTTGTATGCGCATATGTTTGTGTAATATTTAGAGAATAACATTGAATGAATATGTGTTAGATGAATTAGTGCGAGGTAAGTGTGCTATAGTAGTATGTTATGTGTGTTCTTGATTATGATTGTGATTTTGAGCTCTGGTTGTAACAGCATGTGACAGGTCTGTTTTGTGAATGTGTAATATTGTACTCGAGTTATCATTCAGTCTGTATGTTGTATGTGTTTATGACTTGAATTGTAACTCAGTCTCTGTATGTCTTATGTGTATGTAATAATGTGCTCGGGTCTGCTTTATTCTCTGTGTTATGTGTATAAGTGTGTGATATTGTACTCCAGATATGTGTTTTGAATGACAGATACTTTAACGTGTGCATAATTATGTGCGGGAGAAATAAAAATGTGTTTGTTGTGGTATGTGTTTGTGTGAGAGGTAATTATATATGTGTTCGCTGATGTGTTACTGTGGATGTGAGAGAAGTAAATGTGTGTGTGGTACTCCGCGGGAGATATAAGTAAATGTGTGTGTGGTACTCCGCGGGAGATATAAGTAAATGTGTGTGTGGTACTCCGCGGGAGATATAAGTAAATGTGTGTGTGGTACTCCGCGGGAGATATAAGTAAATGTGTGTGTGGTACTCCGCGGGAGATATAAGTAAATGTGTGTGTAATACTTCGCGGGTGATATAAGTAAATGTGTGTGTGGTACTCCGCGGGAGATATAAGTAAATGTGTGTGTAATACTTTGCGGGAGATATAAGTAAATGTGTGTATGATACTCCGCGGTAAATATAAGTAAATGTGTGTCTCCTATTTACGAGATACAATGCGCGTAGAAGATAAGTTAATGTGTGTTTGTTGCGTGCATATGTTACTGTGCGTAAGAGATAAATTAATGTGTGTTTGTTGCGTGCATATGTTACTGTGCGTAAGAGATAAATTAATGTGTGTTTGTTGCGTGCATATGTTACTGTGCGTAAGAGATAAATTAATGTGTGTTTGTTGCGTGCATATGTTACTGTGCGTAAGAGATAAATTAATGTGTGTTTGTTGCGTGCATGTGTTACTGTGCGTAAGAGATAAGTTAACGCCTGCGCATGTGTTTGTGATATTGTATGTGAGTTATGTGGGGCGATGTATGTGTATGTGATAGATAAGGTAATATGTGTTGATCTTCTTCTTCTTCTTCTTCTTTTCAGATCCCTGTGGAGCATATGTCTTCAACAAACACTTTCCAAGTCGTTCTGTTTTTTGCCATCCTTTTAAGATCATTCCCTGTCTTTCCAATCATCTTCATCTCTGCTTCTGTCTGTCTTCTCAAAGAATTTCTTGGTCTTCCTCTTTGTCGTTTCCCCTGGGGATTCCAAAAAAGGGCCTGTTGTGTAATACTCTCATTTGGCTTCCGCAGTGTGTGTTCAATTCAGCGCCATCGTCTTCGCTGTATCTCTTTATCCACTGGTATTTTACTGGTACATTTCCATAATTCTATGTTAGTGATTTTGTTCTGCCATTTCCATCCTTTTTATTCTGCGTAAGCATCCATTAATGAAAGTGTGTATCTTCATGATTGTCAATTTTGTTGTTCTCCATGTTTCACAGCCATATAATAGGACCGACTGAACATTTGAGATAAACATTTTTATTTTTGTATTTAACCTAATTTCTTTGGACTTCCATATGTTTCCCAGTGCAATAAATGCTCCTCTTGCTTTTGATATCCCTATTTTGGTATCATTTTCTGTTCCTCCCTCTTTATCTATATTACTGTCCAGATATATGTAAGATTGTACGTCTAGTAGTGGCATTTCTCCTAGTTTTATTTGGTTATTGCCAACTGTATTAATTCTCATAATGTTGGTCTTATCTCTATTAATTTTCAATCTTAGCAGTTGTGATCTCTCACCAAGTATGCTCATTTTATCCTGCATCTTTTGTTTTGAGTTATTTTCAAAATCCAATCTATGGCCAGTAGAAAGAGAAATGGAGACAGAAGGCATCCCTGCCTTACTCCTGTTCTTATTTCAAATGCTTCTGTAAGCTGTCCTTCATGCACCACACTACATTTCATTCCTTCATACATTATTTTTTATGTATTGATCGTGTGTGATATTTTCCGTCGACGGAGTGTTGTGAATGACTTACGTTATATCATCCGTCTTTGATAGGGTTGACCTTACCTGACCCGACAACACAGATCGCTGGGAAATATTCGGTCGCTCCACGTGGGATTAGCAACCGTTAAGATTTAGAAAGAGAGAGAGAGAGAGAGAGAGAGAGAAGAGAGAGAGAGAGAAAGAGAGAGAGAGAGAGAGGAGTAGCGTACATCAAATTTGGAACTTTCCTACAGAGAAAGAGAAAGAGAGAGTGAGAGAGAGATAAAGAGAGAGAGAGTCAGAGAGTGTGCGACAGAGTGTGAGACAGAGATAGTGTGAAAGAGGGGAGTAACGTACATCAAATTTGGAACTATCCCTGGAGAAAGAGAAAGACAAAGTGAGTGAGAGAGAGACAGACAGAGTGAGACAGAGAGTGTGAGATAGAGATAGAAAGAGAGAGAGAGAGATAGAGAGAGAGAGAGAGAGAGAGAGAGGCGAGTGACGCACATCAAATTTTGAAATGTCCTAAGAAAGAGAGAAAAAAAGAGAGAAAGAGACAGAGTGAGAGAGACAGGGTGAGTGAGACAGAGAGAAAAAGAGAGAGTGAGACAGCGAGAGAGAAAAAGAGATAAGTGAGACAGAGTGAGAGAAAAAAAGAGAGAAAATAGAGAGAGAGAGAGTAAGACAGAGTGAGTGAGACAGAGAGAGAAAGAAAAATAGATAAGTGAGACAGAGTGAGTGAGAAAAAGAGAGAAAAAGAGAGAGTAAGACAGAGTGAGTGAGACAGAGAGAGAAAGAGAGTGAGTGAGACAGAGAAAAAAAAAGAGAGAGAGAGAATTAGAGAGAAAGAAATACGAAAAAAAATAAAACGAAAAAGAAAAAGGGAAAGAAAGATTAGAGAAGACATGGAATAAGAGACGTTATCGAAGGAATATATATATATATACATATATATATATATATATATATGTATATATATATATATATATATATATATATATATATATATATATATATATATATATATATGGGAGTCGCGATAGTTCAGTGGTTAGTGAACTGGACTGCAAAGGACAAGAGGTAGGGTTCGATCCCACTCGACGGCTTCCGGTTCAGCCTTTAATGGGTACCGGAATTTATTTTCTGCGAAAATAAAGCGGACGGGCGTAATACCGACCACATCACCCCAAAAATCATGTGCCGAAGGTCTGCAAAATGTATGGTCCCTAACACCATATTATGTGCGCGTGGCCGTGCGGCTAAAATCACTATTCCGCTGGCTGAAAAGCTGACGTGCGGTGTTCGAAGCCCGTGGAAGGCAGAAAGGAATTTTTCTATCGGGGGTGAAATAAAAATTCTGAGTCTCACACGTCGTGGCGACTGCTTTGACCAAGCGGCCTTTATCCCTCTGGTTCTATCGTGAGCCGCCTTCTCCCCCCTTACCCCCCCCCCCCCGGGCGACATACACCAGCAATGGTAATATGTGTCGTAATGATAGTTTTATTTATAATGCAATTAGGTATATACAATGTGAAACGATAATAGGCGGACTATAAATGATAAGATTTATTTTAGGGTGTTCGTGTTATGTTGTTTAAATTGTATAACTACCTTTATGTATTACGTATAAAATTATTAGTACTATTGTGTAAATTAAAATGTATATGTAGGTAATAATTGTTTATCAAAATATAATTGTACTAGTCAGTATAATTGTATGTAATCACAAAATAAATCACACAATTTACTTCCACCCACTTTTGGTTCACCCTGTATATTAAAAAAAAACGGAACAAAGATATAAAGAAATCAGCATCTCTTGAAGGTAAAGGTAAAGTAGGAGACTTGAACCGGCGTCTTAACACGCGAGTTATCACCCATATGTGCTCGGCCGCCTATCCAGAAGTGTTCGGAGACTTCTGGATAGTGCCGCTTCAAGCATCAAAACTCACGATGCGAGGCGGCATTCCTCACTTTCACAGAGTAATACCCTAGTACCCATTTCTGCCAGCGGCTGGGTCGACCGTGGGGTTATTTTATTTTTTTTCCAACCACGTGTACAATTCACACTGCTTCCAGGATTCGAACACGGGTTGTCCGTACGTCGGTTGTCCAGTCGGATGGTTTTGCCTACTTGGCTACCGAGGTCCCCATTCTCTGAGTGAGTAGCCCTGTCATAGTAACAAGATCATAATGTAAGCTTGCCTATCAGTGTCACTGTAAGACTCAACATTACCTAATGGAACAGCGCCTGGCGATTACATAAAGTTTATGTCTTCTTCACGAACAGTAAAAGATATTAATGAAAACCTTGCCATGTATCTCGTTGTATCTTAGACACGCTAAGTCATAGTGACTATTACAATGAATCTCCAAGCATATTCAGCTGTATCATAGACAAGCTAAGTCATAGTGACTATTACGATGAATTTCCAAGCATAGTCGGCTGTATCATAGACACGCTAAGTCATAGTGACTATTACAATGAATCTCCAAGCATATTCGGCTGTATCATAGACACGCTAAGTCATAGTGACTATTACAATGAATCTCCAAGCATATTCGGCTGTATCATAGACACGCTAAGTCATAGTGACTATTACAATGAATCTCCAAGCATATTCGGCTGTATCATAGACACGCTAAGTCATAGTGACTATTACAATGAATCTCCAAGCATATTCGGCTCTATCATAGACACGCTAAGTCATAGTGACTATTACAATGAATCTCCAAGCATATTCGGCTGTATCATAGACACGCTAAGTCATAGTGACTATTACACTAAATCTCCCAAGTATATCCGGTTATA
The DNA here is from genome assembly GCA_032433765.1 of Megaustenia siamemsis. NCBI lineage: Eukaryota > Metazoa > Mollusca > Gastropoda > Stylommatophora > Ariophantidae > Megaustenia > Megaustenia siamemsis. Next base: position 15,743,116 of record JAVIAB010000001.1, read on the forward strand.
TCATAGACACACTAAGTCATAGTGACTATTACAATGAATCTCCAAGCATATTCGGTTGTATCATCATTGACAGTCAGTTACGATGACTATCAAAATAAATGACGACCTATCGCTTATTGTATCATAGACATGCTAAACAACATAGACTATAACAATGTTTGACTCCTTGTATCATAGACATGCTAAATTCTATCTATCTATTGACCTTTCGAACTGTAGCCGGCCCATAGGGTGTTCTCTTATCAAAATTTTTATTCTAGCAGTTTTCAATCCTTGTAAAGATCTTTTATCAAATCTCGCCATTTGTCTCTGTTCTGTGCAAGCAACTCTATCTCATTGAGGGAGGCGATTCCTGCTGCTCTTGCCTCTCTCATCAATGTTCTTCTCAGTGTCTCTCTGGGTCCGCATCTTTTCCTCGTACCTGTTGTTTCCAACATGAGGGCTTGCTTTGCTATTCGGTTATTATCTCTTCTCATCACATGTCCAACATATGACCATCGTCTTTTCTTGATTACTGAAGATATTAGTGGTTGATTGGCGATTTCTCTGATTTCCTCCTTTGCTTTTAATTCTTTCAACGCTATACCAAGTATATTCCTTAGACATTTATTTTCGAATGCGTTCAACATTGTTTCTATATCTCTTGTTGTTTTCCAGCTTTCATACGCATACGTAAGGGTTGATAGTACATTTGATTTGAATAGTCTAAGTTTTGTGTTTGTGCTGATGAGTTTTGATTTCCATAAATTTTCAAGGCTAAATGCTAAATTACAGCGACTTTAATAAAAATTTGGGAGCCGCGATAGCTCAGTGGTTAGTGGACTGGACTACAAAGGACAAGAGGTAGAGTTCGATCCCTGCCGACGGCTTCCGAGTTCAACCAGCCTTTAATGGGTTCCGGATTTTTTTCTCGGAAAGTAAAGCAGCACAGTAATACCATCACATTATCCTACAAATCATATACCGAAGGTCTATAAAAATATATGGTCACTAACACCATATTCCCTACACGCCACTTGGCGTGAAGGAGTTCTTTACATTTTTTTATATATCACGTGGGAGAATTATGTTTATCTGTATGGGTCAGAAATGAAAGAAACGAATTAAATATTTACATAGTTCATGATAAACGTGTAGTATATAAGAGAAATATCAGATTGAGAGCATGAAGTTGAATAGATATATAGATTTAGCAAAATATTGACACAAATTTCATGTAGTTTATGTATTTCAGGGGCGTTCCTGTTGACCTACATTTTCCTAACCTTCACCGTGGGCCTACCAATTGTGTACCTGGAGATCAGCCTGGGTCAGTACGCCCGAGGAGGTGTCGTTAAGACATGGCGAATAATGCCACTGGCCAAAGGTAGGTCGTGAGCATTCAATTGCCAAACATCATGACATCAATCTATTGCCATCACAACCTCACCTCACTCTATTGCCATCACAACCTCACCTCAATCTATTGCCATCACAACCTCACCTCACTCTATTGCCAACACAACCTCACCTCACTCTATTGCCATCACAATCTCACTTCACTCTATTGCCAACACACCCTCACTTCACTCGAGTGTCATCACACAATCACTTCACTCTATTGCCATCACACCTCACTTCACTCGAGTGTCATCACAACCCAACTTCAATCGAGTGTCATCACACCCTCACTTCACTCTATTGCCATCACAACCTCACTTCGCTCTATTGCCATCACAACCTCACCTCACTCTATTGTCATCACAACCCAACTTCAATCGAGTGTCATCACACCCTCACTTCACTCTATTGCCATCACAACCTCACTTCACTCTATTGCCATCACAACCTCACCTCACTCTATTGTCATCACAACCTCACTTCACTCTATTGCCATCACAACCTCACTTCACTCTATTGCCATCACAACCTCACTTCACTCTATTGCCATCACAACCTCACTTCACTCTATTGCCATCACAACCTCACTTCACTCTATTGCCATCACAACCTCACTTCACTCTATTGCCATCACAACCTCACCTCACTCTATTGCCATCACAACCTCACTTCACTCTATTGCCATCACAACCTCACTTCACTCTATTGCCATCACAACCTCACCTCACTCTATTGTCATCACAACCCAACTTCAATCGAGTGTCATCACACCCTCACTTCACTCTATTGCCATCACAACCTCACTTCACTCTATTGCCATCACAACCTCACTTCACTCTATTGTCATCACACCCTCACTTCACTCTATTGCCATCACAACCTCACCTCACTCTATTGCCACCACAACCTCACCTCACTCTATTGCCACCACAACCTCACCTCACTCTATTGCCATCACAACCTCACCTCACTCTATTGCCATCACAACCTCACCTCACTCTATTGTCATCACACCCTCAATTCACCCGAGTGTCATCACACCCTCACTTCACTCGAGTATCATCACACCTTCACTTCACTCGTGTGTCATCACACCTTCACTTCACTCGAGTGTCATAACACTTTCATTTCACTCTATTGCCATCACAACCTCACCTCACTCTATTGCCATCACAACCTCACCTCACTCTATTGTCATCACACCCTCAATTCACCCGAGTGTCATCACACCCTCACTTCACTCGAGTATCATCACACCTTCACTTCACTCGTGTGTCATCACACCTTCACTTCACTCGAGTGTCATCACACCTTCATTTCACTCTATTGTCATCACACCCTCACTTCACTCGAGTGGCATCACACCTTCACTTCACTCTATTGCCATCACACCCTCACTTCAATCGGGTGCCATCACACCCTCACTTCACTCGAGTGTCATCACACCTTAACTTCACTCGAGTATCATCACACCTTCACTTCCCTCGAGTGTCATCACACCTTCATTTCACTCTATTGCCATCACACCATCACTTCACTCTATTGCCATCACACCTTCACTTCACTCTATTCCCATCACACCCTCACTTCAATCGGGTGCCATCAAAACCTCACTTCACTCGAGTGTCATCACACCATCACTTCACTCGAGTGTCATCACACCATCACTTCACTCGAGTGTCATCACACCCTCACTTCACTCTATTGTCATCACACCCTCACTTCACTCGAATGTCATCACAACCTCACTTCACTCGAGTGTCATCACACAATCACTTCACTCTATTACCACCACACCCTCACTTCACTCGAGTGTCATCACACCCTCACCTCACATTGATGCTAAAATACCACAACTTGACTCTGCTGTTATACTCTCTACTCACTTTACTCTTCATCCTACCTTTACTTCCCTCAACTCTCCATCATAACCTCACCTTCCTCTACAGACCATCATACCCTTACTTCCCTTAACAGACAATCATACCCTCACGTCACTCTACAGAAAAGCATACCCTCACGTCACTCTACAGACAAGCATACCCTCACGTCACTCTACAAACCATCATACCCTTACTTCCCTCAACAGACAATCATACCATCACGTCACTCTACAGACAATCATACCCTCACGTCACTCTACAGAAAAGCATACCCTCACGTCACTCTACAATCATACCCTCACGTCACTCAACAGACCATCATACACTCACCTCCCTCTACAGACAATCATACACTCACCACCCTCTACAGACAATCATACACTCACCACCCTCTAGAGACAATCATACCCTCACCACCCTCTAGAGACAATCATACCCTCACGTCACTCAACAGACCATCATACACTTACCTCATTCTACAGACAATCATACACTCACCTCCCTCTACAGACAAACATACACTTACCTCCCTCTACAGACAATCATACCCTCACGTCACTCTGCAGACAATCATACCCTCAAATCAAGCTACAGACAATCATACCCTCACGTCACTCAACATGCAATCATACCCTCATGACACTCAGCAGACCATCATGCTCCCATCTCCCTCTACAGACAATCATACCCTTACCTCCCTATACAGTCAATCATACACTCACAACCCTCTACAGACAATCATACCCTTACCTCCTTCTACAGACAATCATACCCTCTTGCACTCTACAGACAATCATACCCTCTCGTCACTCTACAGACAATCATACCCTCACGTCACTATACAGACAATCAAACCCTCTCGTCACTCTACAGACAATCATACACTTACCTCCCTTTACAGACCATCATACACTTACCTCCCTCTACAGACCATCATACACTTACCTCCCTCTACAGACCATCATACACTTACCTCCCTCTACAGACCATCATACACTTACCTCCATCTACAGACCATCATACCCTGACCTCCCTCTACAGATCATCATACCCTCACCTCCCTCTACAGACCATCATACACTTACCCCCCTCTACAGACCATCATACACTTACCTCCCTCTACAGACCATCATACACTTACCTCCCTCCACAGACCATCATACTCTCACCTCCCTCTACAGACAATCATACCATCACCTCCCTCTACAGACCATCACACTTTCTCTGAAAGCACTCCTCCCTCACACTAATACTCACTTCCTTTACCTCCTCTATATTCACCTCTGTATTCTCTTCCAGGTATAGGTGTATGTAGCCTCCTCCTCACACTAGTCAGAACATCCTACTCCAGCACGCCGTTAGTGTGGGCTCTCTACTACCTTTACTCCGCCGCAATTGGGGCACTACCTGGCCCCAGGTCAACGCCAGCAGGTCAGTCTTTGTTTAAGTCCATCTCCATGGACAACTGCACCAAATGGAACTTTTCAAACCTTTTGTCAAAATACAGAGAAACTGGCACGTTTGGTGGTCAGTGAGATAGAAACATTAGTCAGTGAGATAGAAACATTAGTCAGTGAGATAGAAACATTAGTCAGTGAGATAGAAACATTAGTCAGTGAGATAGAAACATTAGTCAGTGAGATAGAAACATTAGTCAGTGAGATAGAAACATTAGTCAGTGAGATAGAAACATTAGTCAGTGAGATAGAAACATTAGTCAGTGAGATAGAAACATTAGTCAGTGAGATAGAAACAGTGGTCAATGAGATAGAAACAGTGGTCAATGAGATAGAAGAGTTGGTCAATGAGATATAAGAAATATTAATGAGATAGAAGAATTGGTCAATGCGACAGAAGAAAATATTAATGAGACAAGAAAATGTCAATGAGATGGAAGAATTGGTCAGAGAGTCACAAAAGTGGTCAGTGAGATAGAAACAGTGGTCAATAAGATAGAAACAGTGGCCAATGTGATAGAAACAGTGGTCAATAAGATAGAAACAGTGGTCAATGTGATAGAAACAGTGGTCAATGAGATAGAAACAGTGGTCAATGTGATAGAAACAGTGGTCAATGAGATAGGAACAGTTGTCAATGTGATAGAAACAGTGGTCAATGAGATAGAAACAGTGGTCAATGTGATAGAAACAAGGTCAATGAGATAGAAACAGTGGTCAATGTGATAGAAACAGTGGTCAATGAGATAGGAACAGTTGTCAATGAGATAGAAACAGTGGTCAAAGAAATAGAAACAGAGGTCAATGAGATAGAAGAGTTGGTCAATGAGATAGAAATCGATAAATATAGTGGTGCTAAACTAGATGTTTGGTCATGGTAAAGTTGGTGTATTTTATTATGGTTCTGATATGTTAGGTTTCCATCAATAGGGTGGGGATATGTTTGGTGCTGATAAATATAGTGATGATATGTTTGGTGCTGATAAATATAGTGGTGATATGTTTGGTGCTGATAAATATAGTGGTGATATGTTTGGTGCTGATAAATATATGGTGATATGTTTGGTACTAATAACTACGGTGGCGATATATTTTGGCATTGAGAAAGTTGGTGGTGATATATTTGATGGTTATTGAAACGAGAGACAACAACAGCATTCATCAGCTCCCTCGCCGAGATTGAACAACTAGCACAGAACAGAGCCGTGTGGATAGACACATTGCAGGCCCTGTACAAGGTCTGACAGTTGAAGGATCATCAAACACAAGAGTCTAGAATTCTACCCTAAGTGCCGTTTTCTGCTCAAAATGAGAATAGACAGACATACAGACAAACAGACAGATAGACAGACAAGCAGGCAGACAGGCAGGCAGACAGACATGCAGGCAGGCAGGCAGATAGACAGATAGACAGATAGACAGATAGACAGATAGACAGATAGACAGACAGACAGACAGGCAGGCAGACAGGCAGACAGGCAATCAGGCAGACAGGCAGGCAGACAGGCAGGTAAGCAGTCAGACAGGAAGAGAGACAGACAGGCAAACAGACAGGCAGGCAGGCAGACATATAGACAGGCAGGTCGGCAGGCAGACAGACAGACAGGTAGGCAAGCAGACAGGAAGACAGACAGACAGGCAGGCAGGCAGGCATGCAGGCAGACAGACAGGCAGACAGGCAGGCAGATAGACAGACAGACAGGCAGGCAGGCAAACAGGTAAAGAGACAGACAGACAGATAGACAGACAGTCAGAATACATTTTGGAAGCAATCTGATGGATAATTGTAATCAGTGTAGACAATGTCAACAATTTAATAGATATAACCAGTGTAGACAATGTCAACAATTTAATAGATGTAACCAGTGTAGACAATGTTAACAATTTAATAGATGTAACCAGTGTAGACAATGTCAACAATTTAATAGATGTAACCAGTGTAGACAATGTCAACAAAATTATAGATGTAATCAGTGTAGACAATGTCAACAATTTAATAGATGTAACCAGTGTAGACAATGTCAACAATTTAATAGATGTAATCAGTGTAGACAATGTCAACAGTTTAATTGATTTATCAGTGTAGACAATGTTAACAATTTAATTGATTTATCAGTGTAGACAATGTCAACAGTTTAATTGATTTATCAGTGTAGACAATGTCAACAGTTTAACTGATTTATCAGTGTAGACAATGTCAACAATTTAATTGATTTATCAGTGTAGACAATGTTAACAGTTTAATTGATTTATCAGTGTAGACAATGTCAACAGTTTAATAGATGTGATCAGTGTAGACAATGTCAACAGTTTAATAGATGTGATCAGTGTAGACAATGTCAACAATTTAAATGATTTATCAGTGTAGACAATGTCAACAGTTTAATTGACTTATCAGTGTAGACAATGACAACAGTTTAATTGATTTATCAGTGTAGACAATGTCAACAATTTAATAGATGTAACCAGTGTAGACAATGTCAACAGTTTAATAGATGTGATCAGTGTAGACAATGTCAACAGTTTAATAGATGTGATCAGTGTAGACAATGTCAACAATTTAATTGATTTATCAGTGTAGACAATGTCAACAGTTTAATTGATTTATCAGTGTAGACAATGACAACAGTTTAATTGATTTATCAGTGTAGACAATGTCAACAATTTAATAGATGTAACCAGTGTAGACAATGTCAACAGTTTAATAGATGTGATCAGTGTAGACAATGTCAACAATTTAATTGATTTATCAGTGTAGACAATGTCAACAGTTTAATAGATGCGATCATTGACAATGTCAACAATTTAATTGATTTATCAGTGTAGACAATGTCAACAGTTTAATTGATGTAATATGTTATTAAAACACTTCACGGTGGATAAAGAGATACATCGAAGACGATGGCGCTAGATAGGACACACACTTGCGGAAGCCAACAAAGAGTACTACACATCAGACCCGTTTTGGAATCCCCAGGAAAAAAGGCAAAGAGGAAGACCAAGGAATTCTTGGAGAAGACAGATGGAAGCAGAGATGAAGATGATGGGTAAGACATGAAATGATCTTAAAAGAATGGCAAGAAACAGAACGGCTTGGAAAATGTTTGTTGAAGACCTATGCTCCACAGGGAGCTGAAAGGAAGAAGAAGAGGCAGAGGAAGAGGAGAAGAGGCAGAAGAAGCAGAAGAGGAAGAAGCAGAAGAGGAAGAAGAGGCAGATGAAGAAGAAGAAGATGATGATGATGCTGAAGAATCTGTTACTAGGTGTAATACGTTTAGTCAATATAAAACAGTTAATTGATTTAATCTATTATTGCGTCTGTTATGATTATCAGATGCAATCGTCATTTCTTTTCTATTTGTTTCCCTTAAATGTTGCGTCCGTATTAATGTTTCACCCAGAGCAACCTTCTCTGACGCTACCTTACCACAACACAACAGCGTGCCTGGTACCGTCAATTAATCAATGCCATTTCTTTCTTGATCTTTTTTCGTGATTTTGATCATTTTTTTGTCAGCATAATCCACGGACAAGGTCACTCCATCCGTCCCATTTCTTGGAGACTTTCTCTATTTCTGTCTAGTCTAGGCCAACGATCTTTAATGATTCAACTACTTTTCTTCTCCATACGTTCCCTGCCTTCTCTTCCCCTGTGGTTTCCGTGACTGTGACTGTCTTGCTATGCTGGCATTATGTTTTCTTAGTGTGCATAAATCCATGTCTATTTTCTATTCCTAAATTGTTGCTTGAATAGCCCTTGTTTGTTTTTTTCCCAAATTTCTTTATTTCTGATCTTGTCATATCATCATATGTTCAGAATTTTCTTAAACAGTCTTTTCCCCCTCCAAATGATTGTGATCTTTGTTTAGTTGTATTATTTAACATCCGGGGGACTGGTTTGTCTCGAGGCAAGACGCCGGCCTCGTGACAGAGAGGTTGTGAGTTCAAATCCTGGTTAAACCAGTTGGGATTTTAAAAATAATTTCTCTCTGTGGCAACCACCTCTGGTCTCAACAGCGAGGCCGGTCGTCAATTACTCATCGACGGAAAAAATATGAGTACCTCAGAGGACGGAGTTATCTACCTGTACTGGGTGGACACCTTTGCACAGAGCTGCGAGGGAAAACAAAATGGGTTATCACGCAGAATTTAGTTCCTAATCTGTAGGGACTTCACCAGAGGTGAAAGCTGGCGAATGCAAAAAAAAAATAATAATAACTTTAACTTACTACTTTAGGCAAACCCACACATATAGGGCCTGGAACAACACGAAATTAGCACTAAAGACCAAACTCTTAATATATCAGGTTTATATAGTTATATAATTAAATGGATCTGAAACATACCCAAATCATGAAAAAAAGACTAAATATCTTCTACATGCGATGTCTCTGCGGAATAAAGCACATCAAATGGCAGGACAAACGAACCAACTTAACTGTCCTGCAATGTGCTAAGTCCCCAAACAATCATGTCGATGCTCAGATGTCGAAGACTAAGATGGCTGGGGCACGTTGGTTGGAAGAAAAACGCATCCCCAAGCAAATACTATATGGTGAACTAATACACAGGAAAAGACAAATCGGCAGACTTAAGCTATAATATAGAGATATCTGTAAATTATCTATGAATGACTTCTCCATCTGTGAAAATGACTTGGAACATCTGACAAGAGATCACACATCACGGAGAGCCTGTATAAATAATGGCATGACTTCATTTGAGGCTGTACTATGACAAAACATTGAAGAGAAAAGACGCATGGAAAAAAAAGATGTAAAACCATGTGGATCAGTGGGTCTGAATTATCCATTTATGGTCCAGTGTGTTTGTCAAACATTGGTAGAATCAGTGACTAGAGAAAGTTTCGACAAAAACAAAACCTCAAAAAAACAAAAAAACAAATACACAATCATCATCATCAAGTACCAAGCCTGCTGGCGTAGGTGATCATGTCTCTCCACAACTTTCGATCACGACAGTTATTTATCATTTCTGTTGTTGACCTTCTGCCAAGCCATTCTCTTAAACTTTCGGGTATTTTTTCTCTTTGCTTCCCTCTATCTCTTCGTCCCTCATTTTCCCAGTTGTTACAATATATTCCAGTTGTTCTCTTCTCATTACATGGCCAAAAAATGATGATTGTTTCTTCCTAACATTGGAAATTAGCTCTCTTTTTGGTTTTACATCTTTCAGAACATCTTCATTACTCTTCTTAGCTGTCCATGTTATTCTCAACATTCTTCTGTAAAACCACATTTCTACAGACTCCAGTGATTTTCTCGTGTGTTGTCCTATTGTCCATGATTCACATCCATATGTTAAGACTGGCGCTACATAACATTTAAGAACTCTTTTTCTTGTTTCTATTGTCAAAAATGGATTTCACAGTATCTTCCTCAATACACAATAGCGTCTATTAAACTGTCTGACAAGACGAAAAGGGCCATATATATCTGTGAACCATATAAGAGATCTGTTTTTCACAGTTGTATTAAATAGTCTTATCTTTGTTTGTGTTTTTATGTTGTTTACTTTTGTTGGTGGTGCTCTAAATTTATTGTCTTTATTTCACCTCCGCGATTTTCCAGAGCCTATCCCTTTAGCTGAGGTTGTCAACACGAGTCAGCCATCAAATTTGACTGTCCTGTACCATCGCCAGCTTTACAACACCAGCCACAGCTTTTTCTTGTGAGTCGCTGCTTGTGTTTCCCGGTACAATCTTTTGTTACTGTTTGTATGTTGTCCGGAACAAGTAAACTTCAAGTCTTGTGTTTTCCGGTACAAGTTAACTAGAACGTCTTGTGTTGTCCGGTACAGGTTAACTAGATCCTCTTGTGTTGTCCGGTACAGGTTAACTAGATCGTCTTGTGTTGTCCGGTACAAGTTAACTAGATCGTCTTGTGTTGTCCGATACAGGTTAACTAGATCGTCTTGTGTTGTCCAGTACAAGTTAACTAGATCCTCTTGTGTTGTCCGGTACAGGTTAACTAGATCGTCTTGTGTTGTCCGGTACAGGTTAACTAGATCGTCTTGTGTTGTCCGGAACATGTTAATTAGATCGTCTTGTGTTGTCCGGAACATGTTAACTAGATCGTCTTGTGTTGTCCGGAACATGTTAACTAGATCGTCTTGTGTTGTCCGGTACATGTTAACTAGATCGTCTTGTGTTTTCTAACGCAACCTTACCCGGGCCGACTTTGCATTGTCCTATATAACACAGAGAACAGAGACAAATAGCGAGATTTGATAAAATATCTGTAAGAAAATTGAAAACTGCTAGAACAAAAGTGCAGATAGTACAAGAAGTATCTTAACCTACGCCCTATGGGCCGACTACTGCTCGAAAGGTCAATAGATAGATAGATAGGTATACACCATAATCTTCATCCCCCATGTGCTGAGCGGAACTGCATTAATGTTAACCGTTCTTCTATTGTCTTGCACAACGTTGATATATTCTGATCGCCCACGTGTTGTTTATCACTGATTCTCCTATACATAAGAACAGCATTTACTTAACATAGAACCCACTACATTCTGCTACGATTCATAATTATGGATGCATGTATTGACGTGAGTGCGGCTGCTTGTTTGGGCTAGAGTGTGGGTGTGAGGAAACATGTGTGGGTGTGCGTATCTAGTAATGTCATCTATAGCCATTCATTCAACATTGAGAACTTGGTACGCGCCCACTTAGTGACGTCAGCTCCTAAAATATATGATTACACAGAGCGGCTCAATGTAACATTGATTCCTCGAACTTTTGCAATGATTGTTATAGTTACTAGATGCTAAACAACAACAAAAACAAAAGTCAACATTTTAAATATACCCAGATTTGTTGGTTAAGTGGAGCAGTCGGTTAAGTTGAGTGGGACTTGCATCTACATATTTGTCAACTTTGACCTTAGAAAATGCGCGTGCCTAGAACCTGATTCTAGTAAACTCGGAAAAGGAGCTCAGTTTGTGATTTGATATGACGATTGAACACTTTGTTGCTGTGTTTTTCAGTTTAATTGTTTTCATGCATTCTTCAACTTAAGACATGGCTTTTTTTTCAACATAGAGCGTAATTTGTTCAACATAGGACATGCTTTCTTCAACTTAGGGCATGCTTTCTCAACATAGGACATGCTTTCTTCAACATAAGACATGGTTTTTTCAACATAGTGCACGGCTTCTCTAACATAGGACATGCTTTCTTCAACATAGGACATGCTTTCTTCACCAAAGGACATGCTTTGTTCAAAGCGTACATTTTTTAAAAAAAACGAATTCAGTGATGAGAGTAACGACGATGTTAAATATAAAGTCACAGCAGGAGAGCCTGTACAAGAACAAATACCGCAAACTACATCTACTAACCTCGACTCTGAAAGACAAGTGAGGAAGGAGAGAAGAGATCGAAAAACGTGATTGGTTGATATTATACAGAATTTAATGGTTGCAGAATATAAAATATAACGACTGTGCCAATTAATATACGAACGCTCTACATAACAGCTAGCCAGTCAACCCAGACAGAACATAAACCATCACGGTGTGAACACCGAAATGCCAGTCCTGGACCGTAGATACAAGAACAAAACGAAAAATAACCTCTGCTGAGATGAAGTGTGTCAGACGAATGACAGGAAATAGACTGAGATACAAGATCAGAAATGAAGAACTGAGAAAAAAAAAGAGGAATAAACCCGCCATAGAATATATAAAGAAACAACAGATGAAATGGTTTGGCTACGTGACAAAGCAGAGTGACTAAAACACAACACAATGAGCCCTCAATAAGCGTTGCGAGAATACCACACCCAAGGGCCGACCACGAAAAAGATGGATTGACGGAATTTTAGAAGCACCAGGAAACATAACAGCAACAGAGGCGAAGTGAAGAGCAAAAGACCCATTTGAAAGACAAAATATTTATAAAAAGATAAATACATAAATCTCCCTGTCGAAATCCAAAAGAGCCTCTTCTTCCGAATTCCAAAAAAAAATGAAACTCTCCTCCTGAAACTATAATTGCACATCTCAGAACTAGTAATCGTGTCTACCTGATTGTTTGTTTGCTTGTTTGGTGTTTGTTTATTGTTAGGATCATCATACCTGCAGCCTAGACTAGTTACTTGGTGTCATGATATCCCCACGAGAGTCTCGAGAAAGTCCGAGGAGAATTCTGGCCCACGTGCATGAACTCCGTAGCTCCGCCTGGGATGCAAGATGTGGGTTTGTTGTTTGCAGATAATATTGCAAGGATAAAATAACCAACTTAACTGTCCTGCAACGTGCTAAGACCCAAACAATCATGTCGACGCTCAGATGTCGTAGACTAAGATGGCTGGGGCACGTCCAGCGAATGGAAGAAAAGTGCGTTCACAGGCAAATATTATATGGCGAACTAACACACGGAAAAAAAGACAAACCAGCAGACCTAAACTACGATATAGATATATCTTTAAATCGTCTCTAAATGACCTCTCCATATGTGAATATGACTGGGAACATCTGGCAAGTAATCGCACATCGTGGAGAGCATTATAAGGAATGGTATAACATCATTTGAGACTGTGCCAAGGCAAAACTTAAAAGAGAAAAGATTCATGAAAAAGGCTAGAAAACCCTGTGGACCAGTGGGCTTGACTTGTTCATTCTGTGGCCGTGTGTGTTTGCCAAACATTGGTAGAATTAGCCACGAGAGAAGCTCATTGGTAGAATTAGCCACGAGAGAAGCTCATTGGTAGAATTAGCCACGAGAGAAGCTCATTGGTAGAATTAGCCACGAGAGAAGCTCATTGGTAGAATTAGCCACGAGAGAAGCTCATTGGTAGAATTAGCCACGAGAGAAGCTCATTGGTAGAATTAGCCACGAGAGAAGCTGTTCGACAAAAACAGAACCTCAAAAAAATATACAATAGCCTCCACTAGACCGTCTGCCAAGACGAAAAGGGCCATACAGATGCCATATTTATGGCCTATTCTTTTTTATTTTAACTGCTAAGGACCTTTAACGTGCGGGAATGCACACGGGAGCTTCTATTTATTGCTGTTATCCGTAAGGACTAGACATCGGATCTCAATACCCTGGAGATCATGGGTGGGTAACATCATAGATCACGGATTAATTGTTCATATTTTAGAAAAATCACGATCGCTTCTGATGAGCTTTGAACCCAGATCCTTCCTGTCCTGAGGCCGGAGCTCAACCTCTAGACTATCCAGCCCCCCTTTCCCCCTCCAACTTGGTTAAGTGCACCACCCAATGCTAAATTTTAGTCACCCCTTTTGCAAATCATAGTAACCGTCCGCTAGTGTCCTAGCCATCATTTAATGAGCTGAGATTAACGTCTCGCTGAAGCCACTTTTGTCTGAACCACAAAAACACGGATTGCCGAAATAATAAATCAAGTACCACCTGTGTCTGCAAGATAAAAACACAGGTTGCTGAAACAATAAAACGAATACCACCTCTGTCAAAACCGCAAAAACACAGATTGCCGAAATAATAAATCGGATACCACCTTTGTCTGACACACAAAAACACAGATTGCTGCTAATTACACAAACAAATGCTAAATAAAATCCCCATCTGTCCCTGGACCCATGCAACCATTTCCTGAACTCCAAACCACCTTTCGCTAAACCCATAGCCAACCTGAGCGGAACCCTCTAGCCAGCCCTCTATCAACATCTCGCGTTTTACTCATCTCGCGAGTCAGTTTATCTGTATGACATTTCCTGCTTGTCTTTTCATGCTTATCGTACAACCAGCGATGATTTCTGGGTAAAAACGATAATATCGGCGATAATTGCTTTAGGAACGGGCCTAATAACATAAAGAGGGAAGGAAAGAGAGATAGATAGATAGATAGATAGATAGAGAGAGAGAGAGAGAGAGAGAGAGAGAGAGAGAAGAGTTCACAAAAAGGTAGAGATGCAAGGAAGCATATAATGAAGAGTGCTGCGGTGAGTATGGATATAAGAAAGGACAGAGAAGGAGAGTGTGTGAACGTGAATAAGTGTGTAAAGAAAGAGTGTGTGTGCATGTGTGATTCACTGCATAAATTCAGAGGGAGGATATTTGAAGTTGTAGAGAATGAGATAACGGGAAAGAGGAGGAAGGGAAGTGAAATATAAAATAAGTGAATGGATGAAGTGGAGAGAGAGAGAGAGAGTGTGTGTGTGTGTGGAGAGAGAATTCCGAGAAAAGTTAGATAGGTTTGTTACCTGAAAGAAAAGAGAGATAGAAGAGATTTATGATGAGTACGGTGTTTAGAGAAAAGAGAGATATGAGAGATTTATGATGAGTACGGTGTTTAGAGAAAAGAGAGATATGAGAGATTTATGATGAGTACGGTGTTTAGAGAAAAGAGAGATATGAGAGATTTATGATGAGTACGGTGTTTAGAGTAAAGAGAGATATGAGAGATTTATGATGAGTACGGTGTTTAGAGTAAAGAGAGATATGAGAGATTTATGATGAGTACGGTGTTTAGAGAAAGAGAGATATGAGAGATTTATGATGAGTACGGTGTTTAGAGGAAAGAGAGATATGAGAGATTTATGATGAGTACGGTGTTTAGAGTAAAGAGAGATATGAGAGATTTATGATGAATACGGTGTTTAGAGAAAAGAGAGATATGAGAGATTTATGATGAGTACGGTGTTTAGAGGAAAGAGAGATATGAGAGATTTATTATGAGTACGGTGTTTAGAGAAAAGAGAGATATGAGAGATTTATGATGAGTACGGTGTTTAGAGTAAAGAGAGATATGAGAGATTTATGATGAGTACGGTGTTTAGAGAAAATAGAGATATGAGAGATTTATGATGAGTACGGTGCTTAGAGGAAAGAGAGATATGAGAGATTTATGATGAGTACGGTGTTTAGAGGAAAGAGAGATATGAGAGATTTATGATGAGTACGGTGTTTAGAGAAAAGAGAGATAGAAGAGATTTATGATGAGTACGGTGTTTAGAGGAAAGAGAGATATGAAAGATTTATTATGAGTACGGTGTTTAGAGAAAAGAGAGATATGAGAGATTTATGATGAGTACGGTGTTTAGAGAAAAGAGAGATAGAAGAGATTTATGAGTAAGGTGTTTAGAGAAAAGAGAGATAGAAGAGATTTATGAGTAAGGTGTTTAGAGAAAAGAGAGATAGAAGAGATTTATGAGTACGGTGTTTAGAGAAAAGAGAGATAGAAGAGATTTATGAGTACGGTGTTTAGAGAAAAGAGAGATAGAAGAGATTTATGAGTACGGTGTTTAGAGAAAAGAGAGATAGAAGAGATTTATGAGTACGGTGTTTAGAGAAAAGAGAGATAGAAGAGATTTATGAGTACGGTGTTTAGAGAAAACAGTGATTTATGGGAAGTAAGATGTTTAGAGAAAAGAGAGACTTATGGCGAGTAAGGTACTTAGAGAAAAGAGGGCTAGGATAGATTTATGGCGAGTTAGGTGTTTAAAGAAAAGAGAGGTTGGAGACATGTACGGTGATAAAGGTATTTAGAGAAAACAGATGTTGACAAAATGTATGGTGGGTAAGGTGTTTAGAGAAAAGAGAGGTGAAATGGATAGATGTTGAGTAAGCTGTTTAGTGAAACGATTTATGGTGAGTAATGTGTCTTGAGAAAAGAGAGGTGATAGATATTGATGATTACTAATGTGTCAAGAGAAAAGAGAGGTGAAAGAAATGTATGGTGAGTAAGCTGTTTAATGAAAAGAGGGGTTGGAGAGATTAAGCGAACAAGCACTATATGTGTTATATGCTTTTATCATGTGTAAGTTATAATTCTTATGTCGGTTATGTTTGTGTGTGTGCAAAAGTGCTATAGTGTATGGCTATAATAATGTATGAGTGTTGTGGTGGGTAGCGCACTAACACCGTCACTAAATGATCAATGCTGAAATCCCTAGTAGGGGATTCAATTTTGATGAACATATTTTGTTATGGGCAGGGCATTGGAAGTTCAGTAAACCATCGAAATTTGCAAGTTAAAGCTATATAACTTTCACATAATTTTACAATAAATTTCAAGTTAACTGTACGTTAGAGCCATCTAGAGCTGAAAGTAGAAAAATACGTTCAAGTTAGCAGTAGAGCTATCTAGAACTGAAAGTAGAGAAACACGTTTTAGTTAAAAGTACGTTAGAGCTACCAAGAGCTGTAGGCAGGGAAAAAAGTCCGTGTTAAAAGTAGTTAGAGTCATCTAAAGCAATACAAGGAAAACGCCTTCTAGTACACTAGAGCCAAACAAATTTCAAATATTATGGCACAGAACTACAAGTTAACAGTACGTTAGATCAATCTCAATTTGATTTACTGTGATTAAAAGCTATACATTAACAGTACATTATATGTATATGATGTATTACATCTGTGACTAAAAACTGCAAGTTAACAGTACGTTAGATCAATCTCAATTTGATTTACTGTGATTAAAAGCTATACATTAACAGTACATTATATGTATATGATGTATTACATCTGTGACTAAAAACTGCAAGTTAACAGTACGTTAGATCAATCTCAATTTGATTTACTGTGATTAAAAGCTATACATTAACAGTACATTATATGTATATGATGTATTACATCTGTGACTAAAAACTGCAAGTTAACAGTACGTTAGATCAATCTCAATTTGATTTACTGTGATTAAAAGCTATACATTAACAGTACATTATAGGTATATAATGTATTACATCTGTGACTAAAAACTGCAAGTTAACAGTACGTTAGATCAATCTCAATTTGATTTACTGTGATTAAAAGCTATACATTAACAGTACATTATAGGTATATAATGTATTACATCTGAAGCTAAAAACGTTTAGTTATCAGTACATTCTATTTATATACTGTTCTTTACTTCTCAAGCAGCAAGAAAAATCTCAGTCTGAATAGTAAGAAAACAAGAAGTAATGGTCAAATCGAAGAAACAATCATCATCAGCATATCATCATCGTGTGCCATACCGGTTGTCGTAGACGATCATGTCCTTCCACAATATTCTATCTACAGTGCATCGTATCAGTTCTGTTGTTAACTGTTTTCCATGCCATGACACCAAGCTATCTAGTATTTTCTCAATTTGTCGCCTGCAATCTCTCTTTCCTTTTATTTTTCCAGTTATAACCAAGTATTCCAACTTTCCTCTTCTCATGATGTGCTCATATAATTATGTTACCATCACGTAGGATAAAAGTAAACAGGACAAATCTGAAACAAGTGCAACGCGTCAAACACTTGGACACAATAATATCAGATGTAAGATGCACCACAGAAAGAAAAAGTAGAATTGCTCAGGCCAAAATCATCATCACCATCAAGTACCGGGCCTGCTGGCGTAGGTGATCATGTCTCTCCACATTTTTCGATCTCGACAGTTATTTATCATTTCTGTTGCTGACCTTCTGCCAAGCCATTCTCTTAAGCTGTCTGCTATCTTTTCTCTGTGCTTTCCTCTATCTTTTCGTCCCTCAATTTTCCCAGTTGTTACAATATATTCCAGTTGTTATCTTCTCATTACATGGTCACAAAATGATGATTGTTTCTTCCTAATATTGGAATTTAGCTCTCCTTTTGCTTTGACCTCTTTTAAGAACGTTTTCATTACTCAAGGTCAAAATAGCATTTCAGAAAATAAAAACATCTTATGCTATAAGTCTATATCAATAGAAGTGAGAAAGAGAGTTCGTCGGTGCTATATAGAGCCATTTCTGACCTGTGGAAGCGAATCCTGGAAATTAAGCAAACAAATGAAAAGACAATTAGAAGCCACAGAGATGGGATTTCTCAGAAGAATGTTGACAGTTCCACGTAAAACTAAATTGACCAATGTAAGACAAAGAGGCCAACACAAAAATGGAGCTCCTAAAAAACTTCAGAAAAAATAAACCGTCGATGTTTTTCGGGCATATCTTGAGAAGAGGAAAGCTGGAATACTTGGTTAGAACTAGCAAAATACAGGGAAAGAGATATCGCGGAGAAGATACTATATAGTTGGTGTTATCATGGGTAACAGTCAACAACAGAACTAATACGATGTACTGTGGATAGAAGATTGTGGAAGGACATGATTGCATACGCCAGACAGTATGGCACATAATGTTGATAGTTGTTCAGAGAGTTGAGAATCAACGATTCTACTCAGAAATATCGGGAATGTCACTTACCCACACATACTGTGTTTCTCAACTCTCTCCATACCATCCATCTCCTACTCTCTTTCCATCCATTCACATTTCCTCCCTAACATTTCGAGCTGAAGGCGGCACATAAGGCAGACATTCTAGGCTAATGTCTGAGGAACTATAACAGTACATTCTTCTTTCTTTCAGCTCCCTGTGGAGCATAGGTCTTCAACAAATACTTTCATCTCCCTGTGGAGCATAGGTCTTCAACAAATACTGTCAGCTCCCTGTGGAGCATAGGTCTTCAACAAATACTGTCAGCTCCCTGTGGAGCATAGGTCTTCAACAAATACTGTCAGCTCCCTGTGGAGCATAGGTCTTCAACAACCACTTTCAGCTTCCTGTGGAGCATTGGTCTTCAACAAATACTTTCTGCTCCCTGTGGAGCATAGGTCTTCAACAAATACTTTCAGCTCCCGGTGGAGCATAGGTCTTCAACAAATACTTTCAGCTCCCTGTGGAACATATGTCTTCAACAAACACTTTCAGCTCCCTGTGGAGCATATGTCTTCAACAATACTTTCAGCTCCCTGTGGAGCATATATCTTCAACAAACACTTCCCAAGCCATTCTGTTTCTTGCCATTTTCTTAAAATCATTCCATGTCTCCCCCATCATCTTCATCACATGTTCCACGTGTCCTCTCCAAGAATATTTTGGTCTTCCTTTTTAACTCTTCCTGTCGTGTGACACTCTCAATTGGCCTCCCCAGTGCATGTCCTATCCAGCATCACCGTCTTTGTTGTATCTCTTTGTCCACTGGTATTTTAACGGTACTTTTACACAATTGAACGTCCGTGATTTAACAGTACAATAGTGCCTTCTAAATTCAATATATATTTGGTAAAGTTTCATGCTAATTTGTAGACACTAAGTTGTCACCACTTTTCATTTCTTGACAAGTACAGTAGAACAAGTAAAGAGCCCCGTCACGCCAAGTGGCGTATAGGGAATATGGTGTTAGTGACCATAATTTTAACAGACCTCGGCACATGATTTTTGGGGTAATATGGTCAGTATTACGCCCGTGCCGCTTTACTTTCCCGGAAAAAATCCGGTACCCATTTAAGCCTGAGTGATCCCGGAAGCTGTCGATCAGGATCAAACCCACCCTCTTGTCATTTGTAGTCCAGTTCACTAACCACTGAGCTATCGCGGCTCACAAGTACAGTAGAAAGGACATTAACAAATTTGTCTCATTGGATATGTAAATGTGTCATAGGTGTGTAGATATATCTTGGGATCTGGATTTATTTTGGATATAAGAATGTGTAGTGATGTTATGGATGTGTAATGGTGATGTGGATGATGTGTAATGGAGATGTGGATGTGTCGGTGTTGTATTAAAGTAAAGGTAGGTAAAGTACGAGTCTTGAACCGGCGTCTTAGCACGCGAGTTTACACCCATATGTGCTCGGCCGCCTATCCAGAAATGTTCGGAGATTTCTGTATAGTGTCGCCTCAAGCATTGAAACTCAGATGCCAGGAAACATTCCTCACCTTCCCAGGGTAATACCCTAGTACCCATTTCTGCCAACGGCTGGGTCGACCGTGGGGGTATTTTTTTTTTCCAACCACGAGTACAACTCACACTGCTCCAAGCGGGAATCGAACACGGGTTGTCCGAACGTCAAATTATTAAAGAGTTGTATTTATATGGATGTGTCGTATGTATCAAGAAATATTGTTAATGTTTGTATGTGTATTTGATATGTGGATATTTTAGTGAAGGTGTGGGTGTGTTGGGAATGTAACGTGGATTGGATGTGGGGATGTGACGTGGATTAAATGTGGGGATATGACGTGGATTGGATATGGGGATGTGACGTGGATTGGATGTGAGGATGTGACGTGGATTAAATGTGGGGATGTGACGTGGATTAGATGTGGGGATGTGACGTGGATTGGATGTGAGGATGTGACGTGGATTAAATGTGGGGATGTGACGTGGTTTGGATGTGAGGATGTGACGTGGATTAAATGTGGGGATATGACGTGGATTGGATATGGGGATGTGACGTGGATTGGATGTGAGGATGTGACGTGGATTAAATGTGGGGATGTGACGTGGATTGGATGTGGGGATGTGACGTGGATTGGATGTGGGGATGTGACGTGAAGGCTTCTATGTGACTTGATGATGATCATTAGTCTTAATCGTGTGGATCTTTTAGTGGAGGTGTGAATGCTTTAGTGGAGGTGTGGATGTTTTAGTGGAGGTGTGGATGTTTAGTGGAGGTGTGAATGCTTTAGTGGAGGTGTGGATGTTTTAGTGGAGGTGTGAATGCTTTAGTGGAGGTGTGGATGTTTAGTGGAGGTGTGAATGCTTTAGTGGAGGTGTGGATGTTTTAGTGGAGGTGTGGATGTTTTAGTGGAGGTGTGGATGTTTAGTGGAGGTGTGAATGCTTTAGTGGAGGTGTGGATGTTTTAGTGGAGGTGTGAATGTTTTAGTGGAGGTGTGGATGTTTAGTGGAGGTGTGAATGCTTTAGTGAAGGTGTGGATGTTTTAGTGGAGGTGTGAATGCTTTAGTGGAGGTGTGGATGTTTTAGTGGAGGTGTGGATGTTTAGTGGAATTGTGAATGTTTTAGTGGAGGTGTGGATGTTTTAGTGGAGGTGTGAATGCTTTAGTGGAGGTGTGGATGTTTTAGTGGAGGTGTGGATGTTTAGTGGAATTGTGAATGTTTTAGTGGAGGTGTGGATGTTTTAGTGGAGGTGTGGATGTTTTAGTGGAGGTGTGGATGTATGGATATTTAATGGAGGTATGGATGTTTAGTGTAGGTATGGATGTTTATTGGAGGTATGGATGTTTAGTGGAGGTGTGGATGTTTAGTGGAGGTGTGGATGTATGGATATTTAATGGAGGTATAGATGTTTAGTGGAGGTATGGATGTTTAGTGGAGGTATGGATGTTTAGTGGAGGTGTGGATGTTTAGTGGAGGTATGGATGTTTAGTGGAGGTATGGATGTTTAGTGGAGGTGTGGATGTTTAGTGGAGGTATGAGTGCTTAGTGGAGGTATGAGTGCTTAGTGGAGGTATGGGTGTTTAGTGGAAGCATGGGTGTTTAGTGGAGGTATGGATGTTTAGTGGAAGCATGGGTGTTTAGTGGAGGTATGGATGTTTAGTGGAGGTATGGATATTTAGTGGAGGTATATATGTTTAGTGGAGGTATGGATGCTTAGTGGAGGTATGGATGTTTAGTGGAGGTATGGATATTTAGTGGAGGTATATATGTTTAGTGGAGGTATGGATGCTTAGTGGAGGTATGGATATTTAGTGGAGGTATATATGTTTAGTGGAGGTATGGATGTTTAGTGGAGGTATGGATATTTAGTGGAGGTATATATGTTTAGTGGAGGTATGGATGCTTAGTGGAGGTATGGATGTTTAGTGGAGGTATAAATATTTATTGGAGGTATAGATATTTAGTGGAGGTATGAATATTTATTGGAGGTATAAATATTTATTGGAGGTATAGATATTTAGTGGAGGTATGAATATTTATTGGAGGTATAGATATTTAGTGGAGGTATGAATATTTATTGGAGGTATAGATATTATAAAGGATTCAATAGATACAGTAATGCGTGAAGAACAGGCTGGGTTTAGAAAAGGAGAAGCTGTCTTGACCACATTTTCACTCTACGACTTATATTGGAGGAACACATTGAAAAGCAAAAACCTTTTGTACTTAACTTCATCGACTTCAAAAAAGCATTTGATAGTATTCATATAGATTCTTTGTGGAAAATTCTGAAGCAATATGGCTTACCATCAAAAATCATAAATATTATCAAAGACATGTATGATGGTTACACATGTGCAGTTCGAACAGAGGAAGGACTGAGCGAATGTTTCCCAATAGAAACTGGGGTTAAACAAGGATGTATTTTATCGCCCTTGTTATTTGGAATTGTTATGGACTTCATAATGAAGAAATGCTGCACTGGTAATAAAGGCATCGAATGGATACAAGAGACCATTTGGAGGACCTCGACTTTGCTGATGACATAGTTCTCATCAGCAGTCAGATAAAACGATGCAGGAAAACACAAATGAACTATCATCAATAGCCAGCAAAATTGGGCTTGAGGTCAATCATGAAAAGACTAAAGTCATGAAAAGTTTAATTCCAACAAGTGACAAAATATACATGGAAAACAAACCAGTAGAAGAGATCGATCACTTTATCTATCTTGGAAGTCACATTGATCGAGAAGGGGATACGAGCAAAGAAATTAGAATCAGACTGGCTAAAGCAGCAATGTCTTTCAGAAGCCTTGAAAAGTTGTGGAAATCAAAACTCATTAGCACAAACACAAAACTTAGGCTATTCAAATCAAATGTACTATCAACCCTTACGTATGCGTGTGAAAGCTGGAAAACAACAAGAGATATAGAAACAAAGTTGAACGCATTCGAAAATAAATGTCTAAGGAAAATACTTGGTATAGAATGGAACGAATTCAAAACAAACGAGGAAATTAGAGAAATCGCCAATCAACCACTAATATCTTCAGTAATAAAGAAAAGACGATGGTCATACGTTGGACATGTGATGAGAAGAGATAATAATCGAATAGCAAGCAGGCCCTCATATGGGAAACAACAGGTAAAAGAAAAAGAGGAAGACCCAGGGAGACACTGAGAAGAACATTGATGAGAGAGGCAAGAGCAGCAGGAATCGGCTCCCTCAATGAGATAGAACTGCTTGCACAGAACAGAGACAGATGGCGAGATTTAATAAAATATCTTTAAAAGAAAACTGCTAGAACAAAAAATTCATATAGGAGAAGGTGTATCTTCGTCTACGCCCTATGGGCCGGTTACGGCTCGAAAGGTCAATAGATAGATAGATAGATATTTATTGTTGGTATGAATATTTATTGGAGGTATAGATATTTATTGTTGGTATGGATATTTATTGTTGGTATGGATATTTATTGTTGGTATGGATATTTATTGTTGGTATGGATATTTATTGTTGGTATGGATATTTATTGGAGGTATAGATGTTTAGTTGAGGTATGGATATTTAGTGGGGGTTGGATATTTATTGGAGATGTGAATGTTTAGGTCTGGCTCCTTCCATCCCCTCCATCCCCTTACTTATCGCAGGGAAGAATGTATTCCACTAGTCTGACGTGATCGCTACTGCAGCTGTGTACACATGTCAGTGTCATGGGTCAGCGATAGTCTTTGAGTGCCGAGAATTAGACGACATCCACTAATGAGATACCTCCAATGGCGACACCATACCCAATGTGGTATTGACCTGCATTAAAGTAGAGTTTCGGTTTTTAAAAAAAATTATAAAGTTGCTGGATTATGAAGTGAGGGGGCCAGTGCACTGTATTTTTATTTTTCTTACCCATTGATAAGAGAGAGGTGAACAATTCTGAATCAGCTTGACATAGTAAATGCTTGTTCCTTGGTAGTTCTGTGAGAATTATCCCCATACCAGATCGCAGGCACACTCACTTACGCCCCTCCAAACCCCGACTACTGGACCTCGCTAATAACCAGGGCCGTGCCCAGCCCTGGGGCAAGTAGCAGACACAGCTATCGATTTGTGCCTTTTCCGGCCAGAGAGCCTGCACGTAACTGGTTTCACGCTAGCCAGGCTGCTGGCACGGACATGTAGATAATGCTACAAACATTAACTGACAGGTCTGATGCGTGTAGCCAGAGACGAGGATCGGGGAAGTAGTGAAGGAGGAGTGAGGAGGCACAGACGGAAGAAGAGATGTATGTTGAGTGATGAAAGAGTAAACTCGAGGATCTTTCACCGCTTGTAGTCGAGAGAGGACGGGAATGGAGTAAGACTTATTAACGTATCCGTGATTCATCATCATCATCAAGTACCGGGCCTGCTGGCGTAGGTGATCATGTCTCTCCACAACTTTCGATCGCGGCAGCTATTTATCATTTCTGTTGTTGACCTTGTGCCAAGCCATTCTCTTAAGCTGTCTGTTATTTTTTTTCTACTTTGCTTCCCTCTATCTCTTCGTCCCTTAATTTTTTCCAGTTGTTACAATATATTCCAGCTGTTCTCTTCTCATTACACGGTCAAAAAATGATGATTGTTTCTTCCTAATATTATTCGTGATTACTATCCGTATTCAAGTCTCGTCCTTCTAATGGACTCTATTCATGAATTAGATTACACTAAACTTAATACATCTAGACAATAGATGCGATAGATTACAGTTGTAACATCAACTAAAGAGATTACATCAAATAGCAGATTACACCTTCTAGGCAGGTGATATGCTCGAAACATTATCATCATGTGCCATGCCGGTTGGTGTAGGCGATCATGTCATTCCACAATCTTTTATCTACCGTCCATCGTATCAGTTATTTTGTTGACTGTTTTCCGTGCTGTCACACAAAGCTATCCAGTATTTTCTCTCTTTGTGGTCCGCGATCTCTCTTTCCTCTTATTTTGCCAGTTGTAACCAAGTATTCCAACTCTTTCCTCTTCTCAAAAATGTTAATTGCTTCTTTCTGATGTTTCTTAGGAGCTCCCTTTTTGTGTTAGTCTCTTTGAGAATTGTCTCGTCGATCTTTTTTAGCGTTCCATGGAACCTTCAACATTCTTCTAAGAAATCCCATCTCTGTGGCCTCTAATCGTCTTTTCATTTGTTTGTCTAGTGTCCATGATTCGCTTCCATAAATCAGAATTGATTGTTTATAGCATCGATCGATGCTCTCTCTTTATCACTTTTATTGACATAGATTTGTTGCATAAGATATTTTTCATTTTCTGAAATGCTATTTTGGACTGAGCTATTCTACTTTTTATTTCTGTGGTTTATCTCCCTTCTGATGTTATTATTGTATCCAAGTATTTGACGCGTTGCACTTGTTTCAGATTTCTCCTGATTATTTTTATGCTGCATGATAGTGGTGTCTATGTTTTCGATATGACCATTACTTCTGTTTTCTTACTAATCAGATTATGACCTTTCTTGTTGCTTATTTTACTATTATGTCTATCACTTTTTGCAGCTCATTCTCTGCCTCTGCTATTAAGACTGTGTCATCCGCATATTGCAAATTATTTAAGTTGTGACCGTTGATTTCAATTCCTATATATCATCTACTATTGATTTAATATGTTCGCTGGCAAGTGAGAACAAACCCGTAAAACAGCTTTAAACGTAATACAACTAAAGAGGTTACTTCTAAAAAAAGTTTATTTCTAGTGAGAAGTTTAAATCCAATAAGAAAGTTACAACCAATAAGAAGGTTACATTCAGTATGGGGGTTACATCCAATAAGGAGGCTGCATCCATTAAGGAGGTTGCATCCAATAAGGAGGTTGCATCCAATAAGGAGGTTGCATCCAATAAGGAGGTTACACCCAATGAGGAGGTTATATCCAATGAGGAGGTTACATCCAATAAGGAGGTTACATCAAATAAGGAGGTTACATCCAGTAAGGAGGTTCCATCCAATAAGAATGCTATATACTAAATAAGGAGGTTACACCCAAATAGGAGGTTACATCCAATAAGGAGGTTACATCCAATAAGGAGGTTACACTCAATAAGTAGGATACATTCAAATAAGGAGGTTACACCCAATAAGGAGGATACATTCAAATAAGGAGGTTACACCCAATAAGGAGAATACATTCAAATAAGGAGGTTACATCCAATAAGGAGGTTACATCCAATAAGAATGCTATACCCAATAAGAATGATATACCAATAAGGAGGTTACATCCAATAAGGATGTTACATCCAATAAGGAGGTTACATCCAATAAGGAGGTTACATCCAATAAGGAGGTTACATGCAATAAGAATGCTATACCAATAAGAATGATATACCAATAAGAATGTTACATCCAATAAGGAGGTTACATCCGATAAGAATGCTATACCAATAAGAATGGTATACCCAATAAGGAGGTTACATCCAATAAGGAGGTTACATCCAATAAGGAGGTTACATCCAATAAGGAGGTTACATCCAAAAAGGAGGTTACATGCAATAAGGAGGTTACATCCAATAAGGAGGTTACATCCAATAAGGAGGTTGCATTCAATAAGGAGGTTACATCCAATAAGGCGGTTACATCCAATAAGGAGGTACACATTCAATAAGGAGGTTACATCCAATAAGGAGGGACACATTCAATAAGGAGGATACATCCAATAAGGAGGGACACATTCAATATGGAGGTTACATCCAATAAGGAGGGACACACCCAATAAGGAGGTTACATCCAATAAGGAGGGACACTTCCAATAAGGAGGGACACATTCAATAAGGAGGTTACATCCAATAAGGAAGGACACATCCAATAAGAATGTTATACCCAATAAGAATGTTATACCCAATAATGATGCTATACCCAATAAGAATGTTATACCCAATAAGAATGTTATACCCAAAAAGAATGTTATACCCAATAAGAATGTTATACCCAATAAGAATGCTATACCAAATAAGAATGTTATACCCAATAAGAATGTTGTACCCAATTAGGCGGTTACATCCAATATGTGCAGCTAATAATTCGGGTGCAGCTACACCCGTGAGACATTCCTTTCCCAGCCACAGTCCACGACACACAGGGAAGTCAACATATTTCGATTATTTTGTTTTTGATGTTTCATTACTAGTTAGCTATGTAAGATTAGTTTTATTTATTCATATATATGTGTGTGTATGTTGTTTGTTTGTTCCTGCTGAAGGCCTATTGAGCCGAAACGTCGTTCGAATCTGTGTCGTCTACTAATCACGTAAAGCTTCTAACATACCATTTTTTTTTCTTTTTTTTTTCAATTTTTCCTTTTATACCCAATAAAACGGTTACATCCAATAAGAATTTTATACCCAATAAGAATGTTATACCCAATAAGAATGTTATACCCAATAAGGCGGTTACATCCAATAAGGCGGTTACATCCAATAAGAATGTTATACCCAATAAGAATGTTATACCCAATAAGAATGCTATACCCAATAAAAAGGTTATCTATCTATCTATCTATCTATCTATCAATTCTAACCGAAGACGGCACGTTGGCATACATTTTAGACTCTCCATATTTAACGATGTTTGTTATTAAGTGTCAAACCTTGCACAGGACCCGCATTGTATGTTACTTCACGTCACTGTTCCTGGCGAGCTTCTCTACCAAAGGGAGCCTCTAAAATAGATTAAATCACTTAAACTAGTTGCACACACTAAATAACTTATGTTAACTAAACACAGTACATACCCTAATGAGATCACATACACGAAACATTTAATTCGTTTATTGGGAACGCAGAATGCAGCTAAAACAAGCGGAGCAATATAAATATTTACACAGTCTACTGACCAACAACAATTCACAAACACCAGACCTAGTCTCAAGATACAACAAAGCGTGTCAAACCAGAGGACAGCTATCACCACTATTGTACAACAAATAAATGACTAGAGACAAAACGGGCACTCTACAATACAATTGTCATTCCAACGTTGTGCTACCAATGCAATGTATGAACCTGAAACGCATGAACAATAATAAAAATAACAACTGGTGAGATGTTGACAAATGATAGGAAACAGCATGGGAGATAAGATCAGAAATGAAGAATTGAGAAGAAAACCCAGAAATAATTCCCGCCATAGAATCTAGAAACAAAGGATTAAATTGTTTAACCACGTGATAAGACAGAAAGATCAAAACACAAAGCAACGTGCTTTCAATAAACATTGCGAGGAACACCAGACTCAAGGGCAAACCACGAAAAAAAGTGCATTAATGGATTATTAGGAAAAATAACAGTAGAAGAGAGGCCAACAGAAAAGTAGAAAACCGAAAATTATGTCTCGCCTCGACGCTGAAAGACAAATTAGGCAAGAAAAGAAGAAGAAGAATACAACGCCAAGCACCAACCAGACTGGCTGTATCAACGTGAATGCATGATGGGAACAAAGTAAACAATGAGGCAGACTTCATTTATTACGATAATGCGGAAACTACTCGCTAAACTGTAAGCATAAATTATATAAGTTTCATCTAACTCAGAGTAAACAAACTGTTTCATTTAGAACATTAATTAAAATACATATCATCATCAAGTACTAAGCCTGCCAGCGTAGATGATCATGTCTCTCCACAACTTTCCATCTCGACTGTTATTTATCATTTCTGTTGTTGACCTTCTGCCAAGCCATTCTCTTAAGCTGTCTAATATCTTTTCTCTTTGCTTCCCTCAATCTCTTCGTTCCTCAATTTTTCCAGTTATTACAAAATAATCAAACTGTTCCCTTCTCATTACATGGCCAAAAAAGATGATATGATAAATTGTTTCTTTATAATATTTAAATACTAGCAAAAGCCATGGAAAAAACGTAAACACTTAAACAAAAAATGGCTCACAAACACCATTCTACAGAACAAATTAAAATATGGCCACGACAAATAACACCGCGTGCTGGCAAGAACAATAATGGCAGGCATCGTATATTGATGACGTGACAGGGGCAGACCAAGAAGAAGTTGACTTTAAGACACCAAAGGAGATCTCGGAATTTAAAACAGAAGAAATTGGAGATCTGGCTAGATACAGAGATTCTTTCAAACGGGATGTGGTGAATACAATGTTCTGAAAAGGTCATGAGACACATTACATCTGGACTTCCGGTCAATATGGTGGATGGGCGGCAGGAACCATTGAGGCTTAGTCTCAAAAGTGTTCCTTGTTGCAACTTCCTCATATTCTAAGTCCGGCTTACTGCTGGAGCTACTGAGTTTAGTGCTCTGCGCACACCGTGAGCTGTGTTTTTTTTTATCCGGATCGTGTTCCGATATTTCGGTTTCTTAAAATGAATGATGATATCGTATGACGAAGGACAATTCAGCTGCGTTCACTTTCGGTGCCGCTTGGCCTTATGTCATTTGGCGTGTGCTGCAGCTACTTTGATGGGGACTACAGCTGCCTTTCTTTGTTTGGATCCTTCAATGTGATGAGTTTTAATTCTGATGATTCCACTGGCACGGGCGGCTGAGCAATTATGGATTGCCCGAATTCGTTTGTAGTGATACCGGGGTCTTTAACTAACCAAAACAATTAACATCTATTAACCAGACTGAATTACTCAAGAGACCGCATTAAGTGAACACAAAACATGGAGTTTACAACTCGTTAAAAATCAGATGTCAGATGTTAAGGAATGGAAATTACATAAAGGAAAACACAATCTATAAAAAACGCTTTACATTAAAATCCATTACAGAAACACAGAAAACATAAAAACAAATTACATAAAAGCAGATTGCTTTAAAATTTATCACATAAAGTAGATTTTATAAAAGAACATGTAAAATAAAAAAGTAAATTATAATAAAATAGTCTGTATTGATTAAATTCATTTTATACTGCCATCATCATCATCATCTTCATCATTATCATTATCATCATCAAGTACCAAGCCTACTGGCGTTGGTGATCATGTCTCTCCACAACTTTCGATCTCCACAGTTATTTATCATTTCTGTTGTTGACCTCTGCCAAGCCATTCTCTTAAGCTGTCTGCTATCTTTTCTCTTTGCTTCCCTCTATCTCTTCATCCCTCAATTTTCCCAGTTGCTACAATCTATTCCAACTGTTCCCTTCTAATTACATGGCCAAAAAACAATGATTGTCTCTTCCTAATATTGGATGTTAGCTTTCTTTTTGCTTTGGCCTTTTTCACAACGTTTTCATTACTCTTCTTATATATCCATGGTATTCTCAAAATTCTTCTGTAAAACCACATTTCTACAGCCTCCAGTGATTTTCTTGTCTGTTGTCCTATTGTCCATGATTCACATCCAAATGTTGACTGGCTCTACATAACATTTAAGAACTATTTTTCTTGTTTCTATTGTCAAAAATGGATTGCACAATATCTTTCTCATTTTTTGGAAAGAATGGTCTGTATTATCTGTAGGTGTATATGTAGCTGTATCTGTATGTGTATCTGTAGCTGTATCTGTAGCTGTATCTGTAGCTGTATCTATAGGTGTATCTGTAGCTGTATCTGTAGCTGTATCTATAGTTGTATCTGTAGCTGTATCTGTAGCTGTATCTGTAGGTGTATATGTAGCTGTATCTGTAGCTGTATATGTAGCTGTATCTGTATGTGTATATGTAGCTGTATCTATAGCTGTATCTATAGCTGTATCTATAGCTGTATCTGTAGCTGTATCTGTATGTGTATCTGTATCTGTATCTATAGCTGTATCTATAGCTGTATCTGTATGTGTATATGTAGCTGTATCTATAGCTATATATGTAGCTGTATCTGTATGTGTATCTGTATCTGTATCTATAGCTGTATCTATAGCTGTATCTATAGCTGTATCTGTAGCTATATCTATAGCTGTATCTGTAGCTGTATCTATAGCTGTATCTGTAGCTGTATATATAGCTGTATCTGTAGCTATATCTATAGCTATATCTATAGCTGTATCTATAGCTGTATATGTAGCTGTATCTATAGCTGTATCTGTATCTCTATCTAATATTTACAAAACAATTGTGGTTAAAAATTGAATATTTCATCTCCCCGGAAACTCGTAACTTTTTCTAGCCTTTGATCTTTTCTGATACTAAAATATCACACATAAACATTTAATTTAGCTAAATTATTTCACGTTGTATGCGTGAGATGTCACAATTGAA
Organism: Megaustenia siamemsis; assembly: GCA_032433765.1. NCBI lineage: Eukaryota > Metazoa > Mollusca > Gastropoda > Stylommatophora > Ariophantidae > Megaustenia > Megaustenia siamemsis. The sequence goes on from JAVIAB010000001.1 coordinate 15,774,711, forward strand.
ACCACTCCGATTAAATATCAACTTTACGAATGAGTGGAATGTACTAGATAGGTCATCATTATCCATCATCATCATCATGTGCCATACCGGTTGGCGTAGGCGATCATGTCCCTCCACAATCTTCTAGCTACAGTGCATCGTATCTGTTCTGTTGTTGACTGTTTTCCGTGCCATGACACCAAGCTGTCCAGTATTTTCTCTCCTTGTCGTCCGCGATCTCTCTTTACTTTTATTTAGCCACTTGTAACTAAGTATTCCAACTGTCCTCTTCTCGTGATGTGCCCGAAAAAATGTTCATTCCTAAATACTGTAAAATTTACACGATTAGAACTTAAATGCAACTTTTAGATGACATTAAACAACCGTGCTGTGTATGATGCAAACGACAAAAACACTATGTTTTCTTTATAGACGAAAGTAGGCTGGCCTTCGCTGGTCAAATGTAAGAATGGATATATATCTGCCTGCGAAATGATATAAAAGGATTATGATATAATTTATATGAAGAAATAATTCTGACAAACAGGCAAATAGTAACAGTTATGAAATGCACCAAGACTAGCATTGGAATTGTATCAAAATACAATTTGGGTATTAATAATATTTTCATAAAAATGTAACACTAACGTTTGTAAATAATAATAATAACAATAATAACAATAGTAATAATAACAATAATAACAATAATAACAATAATAACAATAATAACAATAATAACAACAATAATAATAACAACAATAACAATAACAATAATAACAACAATAATAACAATAATAACAATAATAACAATAACAACAATAACAACAATAATAATACTAACAATAATAACAACAATAACAACAATAATCATAACAATAATAACAATAATAACAATAATAACAATAATAACAATAATAACAATAATAACAATAATAACAATAATAACAATAATAATACTAACAATAATAACAATAATAATAACAATAATAACAATAATAACAATAATAACAATAACAATAAAAATAACAATAATAAACATAACAATAACAATAATAATAATAATATCAATAACAATGATAACAATAACAGCAATAACAATAATAATAATAATAATAATAATAGCAATAACAATGATAACAATAACAATAATAGCAATAATAATAATAATAACAATAATAATAATAATAATAATAATAACAATATTAACAATAATAACAATAATAACAATAATAAAAATAATAACAATAATAACAATAATAACAATAATAACAATAATAAAAATAAAAATAATAACAATAATAACAATAATAACAACAATAATAACAATAATAAAAATAATAAAAATAATAACAATAATAACAATAATAACAATAATAATAATAATAACAATAATAACAATAATAACAATAACAATAATAACAATAATAACAATAATATCAATAATAACAATAATAACAATAATAACAATAATAACAATAATAATAACAACAACAATAATAACTATCTTGACGGGATTTTCCCATTGCTTTGACCTGCCGGGGTTGTGGGTAGACATCCACTTATAGACCAGACAATAAAGGCCGCTTTTCCAGTGCAGTCGCTGCGAGGTGTTCAGGTGTAAGTTTTAATTTCACACCCGATGTATAAAAAAGACATAAGACCCTATCGGGGATTCGAACCCTCGTTCTCGTGGTTTAGAGCCCGACAAGTAATCGATTAGGCCACCCTCTCTTCTTTGTGGACAATAATTGGATTAAATACTACCATATCACCGGAACCAAAAATAGTATTTGGATCAAATACCATTTTACGTGACATAACGTTTATGGGATTTAGACGGACATTTGCCAGTGATTCGGTATTACGGAAACATGTGCGTGCGGCTGGGAACGGTAAGTTGAGCAAGAAGTGTGTTGGCACGCTCTGATGTTTGTGGCAACAGGCAAGGATAGGTTTCAGGAACAGTGCACGTATTGTCAGCTTCCTGATAGGAGTTTTGGGTGCAAAGTGTAGGCGAGACATTGAGATAAGGTCGAGAAACAGGACGTGTTTGTTAGTGTAACCTGTCAGCTGTTTTTGTTGAGTCTGTGCCTGGGGTGATGAAAGCTGTTGCACCAAGCCAGGGTCACTATTTTTTGATTACGTGGGAGAGTGTTCGTGGAATTCAGAAGGTCAGTAAATTGGCGTGCGGCAGTTTGTAACGTGTTACCGCATTAGAGATTCATTTTGAAAATGAATTACAACAGATAATCAAATCTGCTGTCGTTTTACAAAATAAAAACAAAAAACTAAAATGTTAATAAAAAACTGCAGTTATTTTACAATAAATTAGAAAATGAACCAAAAACTGACTTCATTTTACAATAAAGTAGAAAGTGAACAAAATACTGACGTCATTTTACAATATTCTAGAAAGTAATTCAAGGTTGCTGTTATTTTCCAATAAACTAGAAAGTAATCCAAAACACTCCTGTTATTTTACAATCAAATAGAAAGTAATCCAAACACTCCTGTTATTTTACAATCAAATAGAAAGTAATCCAAAACACTACTGTTATTTTACAATCAACTAGAAAGTAATCCAAAACACTCCTGTTATTTTACAATCAACTGGAAAGTAATCCAAAACACTCCTGTTATTTTACAATCAACTAGAAAGTAATCCAAAACACTCCTGTTATTTTACAATCAACTAGAAAGTAATCCAAAACACTCCTGTTATTTTACAATCAACTAGAAAGTAACCAAAACACTCCTGTTTTTTTACAATCAACTAGAAAGTAATCCAAAACACTCCTGTTATTTTACAATAAACTAGAAAGTAATCCAAAACACTGCTGTTATTTTACAATAAACTAGAAAGTAATCCAAACACTCTTGTTATTTTACAATACTACTCAAATACTCAAATAAATACTATCCCTAAACCCCTCTCCCAACCTCATTTCACTCTCCAATTCTACTCATTAGTAGACTCTCCAGAAACCAACATTGACCGAGTCAACAAATGACTTGTACCAGCATGGAACATGCTCGGTTCAGTAGCGACAAAGAAAGTAGTTCCCGAGTTTAAGAGACATGATCACTACAGGCAAACAAAAACATTTATCATAAACACAGAACTGTTGCCATTTCACACCATTTACTCACCCTCATTATGGGATTGTGATTCGTATTTATCAATCTTTACAATGAACTCAATCATCACAATCAAATCAATCATCACCTTCATTCGTCATTCTTACCATGTCCGTCACCGTGGCTTCACCATATTAATCTTTACTTACCACTAGCATCATCCACTCATCATTCTCAATATTCACACGACATTCACTCATCATTCTCAATATTCACACGACATTCACTCACCAATCTCAAATTTCACCATTCTCAAATTTCACCATTCTCAAATTTCACCATTCTAAAACGGTACTCACCATAGTTAACGTTCCCTCAATCTCTCGACATCAATTCACCACTCTCAAAGTTCACCATTCTCAAAATGTACTCACCATTATCAACGCTCCCTCAATCACTCAACACCAATTCACCATTCTCAAATTTCACCATTCTAAAACTGTATTCACCATTGTCAACGTTCCCTCAATCTTTCAACATCAATTCATCATTCTCAAATTTCACCATTCTAAAACTGTACTCACCATTGTCAACGTTCCCTCAATCTCTCGACATCAATTCACCACTCTCAAGGTTCACCATTCTCAAACTGTACTCACCATTGTCAACGCTCCCTCAATCACTCAACACCAATTCACCATTCTCAAATTTTCACCATTCTAAAACTGTATTCACCACTGTCAACGTTCCCTCAATCTTTCAACATCAATTCAACATTCTCAAATTTCACCATTCTCAAATTTCACCAATCTCAAAATTTCACCATTCTCAAACTGTACTCACCATTTTCAACGTTACCTCAATCTCTCAACGTCAATTCACCATTCTCAACATTCACTCTTCATTAATTCACCCTTCTCGATCTTCACTCACCATTTTCTAACTTTACCTCTCATCATTACTTACCATAATCTATTGTCACATACTTTTTTTTTATTATTAGTGTCTTTCATTTACCGTCGTGAGAATTTTCTTATGATTAATGTGTTCCGCTCAACATTCTTATAATTCACTTATTTATCTATACTAATATCACAATCATTCACACACAAGTGTCACAATCCTCCACTCATATGTATAACATTTCTTCACTTTTAAGTTGTGTCACAATCCTCCACTTACATATGTCAGAATCCTCCACTAATATATGTCACATTCCGTCACTTTCGAGTGTCACAATTATCAAACTAACACCATATTTTCGTCACCATCGTCAACCTCCACCCACCACCACTTTCTAGCCACCATCATCAACCTCCACCAACTTCCACCTTCTAGTCGCCATCACCAACCTCCACAAACCTCCACCTTCCAGTCACCATCACCAACCTCCACCTTCTAGTCGCCATCACCAACTTCCACCCACTACCACCTTCTAGCCACCATCATCAACCTCCACCAACTTCCACCTTCTAGTCGCCATCACCAACCTCCACAAACCTCCACCTTCTAGTCGCCATCACCAACCTCCACCTTCTAGTCGCCATCACCAACCTCCACCAACCTCCACCTTCTAGTCGCCATCACCAACTTCCACCCACTACCACCTTCTAGCCACCATCATCAACCTCCACCAACTTCCACCTTCTAGTCGCCATCACCAACCTCCACAAACCTCCACCTTCTAGTCGCCATCACCAACTTCCATCTTCTAGTCGTCATCACCAACTTCCACCCACCACCACCTTCTAGCCACCATCATCAACCTCCACTCACCACCACTTTCTAGCCATCATCATCAACCTCCACCCACCACCACTTTCTAGCTACCATCATCAACATCCACCCACCACCACTTTCTAGCCACCATCATCAACCTCCACCCACCACTACCTTCTAGCCACCATCATCAACATCCACCAATTCCACCTTCTATTCGCCATCACCAACCTCCACCTTCTAGTCGCCATCACCAACCTCCACCTTCTAGCCACCATCATCAACATCCACCTTCTAGTCACCATCACGAACCTCCACCTTCTAGTCACCATCATCAACCTCCACCAACCACCACCTTCTAGTCATCATCATCAACCTCCACCAACCTCCACCTTCTAGTTGCCATCACCAACATCCATCTTCTTGTCACTATCACGAACCTCCACCTTCCAGTCACCATCATCAACCTCCACCCCCAACACCTTCTAGTCACCATTACCAACCTCCACCCACCACCACCTTCTAGCCACCATCATCAACCTTCATCCATAACCACCTTCTAGTCACCATCACCAACTTCCACCCACCACCACCTTCTAGTCACCATCACCAATCTCCACCTTCTAGTCACCATCATCAGCCGCCACCCACCACCACCTTCTAGCAACCATCACCAACCTCCACCCACCACCACATTCTAGCCACCATCATCAACCTCCACCCACCACCACATTCTAGCCACCATCATCAGCCTCCACCCACCACCACCTTCTAGTCACCATCATCAATCTCAACCCACCACCACCTTCTAGCAACCATCATCAACCTCCAACAACCACCCTTTCTAATCACCATCACCAGCCTCCACCCATCACCACATTCTAGTCACCATCACCAACTTCCACCTTCTAGTCACCATCACCAACCTCCACCTTCTAGTCACCATCATCAACCTCCACCCACGACCTATGTTCTGCCTCAACAGTTCCTCCACTCTGGAAGTGACAGACAGCATCTCCGACATGGGTCACGTGGTGCCCCAAATGATCGCCTCCTTACTCCTGGTGTGGGCAATGGTCTTCTCTCTGTGTGCCCTGGGACCTCGGCTGACTGGCAAGGTACGTCATAGTTGTGTTTTGCTTGTCCATGAATCAAATGTGTTCTTGCACGGACAGACAGATAGACAGATAACCAGACAGACAGACAAGCCCATAGACAGTAATAGAGTTACCTTAAATCAGACAGATCAGTTTTTTGGTAATGTGGTCGGTATTACGCCCGTGTATAGTGAATATATGTATAGTGAAAAGATCTATAGTGAAAAGATCTATAGTGAATAGATTTATAGTGAATTGATCTATCATCATCATCCTCAAGTACCAAGCCTGCTGGCGTAGGTGATCATGTCTCTCCACAACTTTCGCTTACGACAGTTATTTATCATTTCTGTTGTTGACCTTCTGCCAAGCCATTTTCTTAAGCTTTCTGCTATCTTTTCGATCTGCTTCCCTCTATCTCTTCGTCCCTCAATTTTCCCAGTTGTTACAATATATTCCAGTTGTTCTCTTCTCATTACATGGCCAAAAAATGATGATTGTTTCTTCCTAATATTGGAAATTAGCTATCTTTTTGCTTTGGCCTCTTTCAGAGCGTTTTCATTACTCTCCTTAGCTGTCCATGGTATTGTCAACATTCTTCTGTAAAACCACACTTCTACATCCTCCAGTATTTTTATTGTCTAGTGTCTTATTGTCCATGATTCGCATCCATATGTTAAAACTGGTTCTACATAACATTTAAGAACTCTATTTTTTTTTTTTTTTTTTGGTTTCTATTGTCAAAATTACCCTGCATAGTATCTTCCTCGTTTTTTGGAAAGCCACTTTTGCCATTCTGCATCTCACCTCTGTTGTACATCTGCCATCTGAGGTTAACATTGTTCCCAGATATTTAAATTCATTTACCTGTTTTAATATATAGAATAGATCGATAGTGAATAGATAGGACCTGAATCTAGTGAGAATCGTGGGAAAAGGGTGTTGTGAGTTGAGAATGCAGTGTTTGGTAGGTTGGGAGAAGTGTGTTAGGAAGGAGGTAAAATAATTGTTTGTGTTTGGCATGGAGTGTTGCAAATGGTAACCGGAAGGTTGAGTATTAAAACTGGTTGGTGGACGATGGTTAGATGGTTAGTGGAGGAGTATAATTGTTGGGGTATGGTTGGTGGGGTATAGTGATTGGGGTATAGTATTTGAGATATGATGGTTGGGTTACTGTGGTTGGATGTGTAGATTTGGGTATGGTGGTTAGGGTATAATGGTTGTAGTGTGATGGTTGGGGGATGATTGTGTATAGTGGTTGCTGTATTATGCTTGGGATGTGGGGGTTCGGGTATGGTGGTTGGAGTATAGTGGTAGTGGTGATATGGTTAGTGTACAGTGTTTGGGGTAATGTAGTTTGGGTGCAATGTTTGGGGTACAGTTGTTGGGGAATGATGGTTGGTTTTCAGTGTTTTGGAGTATTGTGGTTGGGGACCAGTGTTTGGGGTACAGTGGTCGGAGTACAGTGTTTATGGTACAGTGGTTAGGATATGGTGGCTGGGGTACAGTGGTTGGGGTATAGTGTTTGAGGTACAGTGTTTGGGGTACAGTGGTTGGTGTAATGGTGGTTAGGGTATGATGGTTGGGGTACTGTATTTAGGGTGCAGTGATTGGGATACGGTGGTTGGTTTATTATGTTTGGGGTATAGTGGTAGTGGTGATGTGGTTGGGGTGCAGTGTTTGGGGTATAGTGATTTTGTATAGTGGTTGGTTAATAGCGTTTTGAGTACAGTGGTTGAAATATAGTGGTTGGAGTATAGTAGCTGGTTTATTATATTTGGGCTGTAGTGGTTGGGGTAAGTGGTTGGCTTAAAGTGTTTGGTGTATGGTGGTCGGGGTTTAGTGGTTGGGGTAAGTGGTTGGGTATAGTGGTTGGGGTAAATGGTTGGCTATAGTGGTTGGGGTAAATGGTTGGGTATAGTGGTTAGGGTAAGTAGTTGGGTATAGTGGTTGAGGTAAGTGGTTAGCTATAGTGGTTTGTTTACTAATTTTGGGGTATAGTGGTTGGGATATGGTGGTCTGGGTATAGAGGTTGGGGTAATGTGGTTGCGTATAGTGGTTTGGGTATAGTGGTTGGGGTATAGTGGTTGGCTTATAGTGGTTGGAGTATAGTGTTTCAAGTATAGTGGTTGGGGTATAGTGTTTCAAGTATAGTGGTTGGGTATAGTGGTTGGGGTATAGTGCTTGGAATATAGTGTTTCAAGTATAGTGGTTGGAGCATAGTGGTTGGGGTAATGTGGTTGGCGTCCGGAGGTTGGGGAAGTTAGTGTGAAGTGGTAAAATCACGTCTGTGAAGATGATAATGTGGTGTATCAAGGTTCAGCTATTGTGACGCTGATGACTAGCATAAGTTCCTTATGTTTCTAGCATAACATCCTACTTAACAATTTCTAGATCTCCTTCCTTTTGACCGCTACTCCGTCCATTCTGCTGGCTATCATCCTTGTTGCCGTTCTCGTCATGCCTGGATCTGTGGTGGGCATTCAGTCCCTGCTCAACCCACGCTGGCATCACCTGGCCAATGTCAAGGTAAGTTCACGTCAATCACACCAACAAAACTAATAAGTTCATCACAGTTATTATCAATGATGTCATCAGAATTATCTATAATCATAACCAACATTATCGCTGTGACGGTGTCATCACAACAACGACAGTGTCGTCACCGCATAACCGTCTTAACCATCAACATCATCACAATAAAATATTCACTACTAACATCAAATTTCTGATGTTTGACAGTGTCTCCGTACCATGTTTGGCAATGTGTTCCTGATGTGTGGCAATGTTTCCTGATGTTTGACAACGTTTCCTGATGTTTGACAAAGTTTCCTGATGTTTGACAAAGTTTCCTCGCAATGTTTGGCAATGTTTCCTGATGTTTGGCAATGTCTCCATGTGTTTGACAAAGTTTCCTGATGTTTTACAAAGTTTCCTCCTGATGTTTGGCAATGTTCCCTGATGTTTGACAAAGTTTCCAGATGTTTTACAATGTCTCCTGATGTTTGATAAAGTTTCGTCCTGTTGTTTTATAATGTCTCCTGATGTTTGGCAATGTTTCCATATGTTTTACAATGTCTCCTGATGTTTTACAAAGTTTCATGATGTTTGACAAAGTTTCCTGATGCTTGACAAAGTTTCCTGATGTTTGACAATATATCTAGATGTTTGACAATGTCTCCTGATGTTTGGCAATGTTTCCTGATGTTTGACAAAGTTTCCTGATGTTTGACAAAGTTTCCTCATGATGTTTGGTAATGTCTACTGATATTTGACAAAGTTTCCTCCTGATATTTGACAAAGTTTCGTCCTGATGTTTGACAAAGTTTCCTGATGTTTGACAAAGTTTCCTCCTGATGATTGGCAATGTCTCCTGATGTTTGACAAAGTTTCCTGATGTTTGACAAAGTTTCCTCCTGATGTTTGACAAAGTTCCCTGATGTTTGACAAAGTTTCCTCCTGATGTTTGGCAATGATTTCATATGTTTTACAATGTCTCCTGATGTTGGAAAAAGTTTCCTGATGTTTGACAAAATTTCCTCCTGATGTTTTACAATGTCTCCTGATGTTTGACAATGTATCTAGATGTTTCACAATGTGTCCTGATGTTTGGCAATGTTTCCTGATGTTTGACAATGTATCCAGATGTTTTACAAAGTTTCCTCCTGATGTTTGACAATGTCTCCGGATGTTTAACAATGTCTCCCGATGTTTGACAATGTATCTAGATGTTTTACAATGTCTCCCGATGTTTGACAATGTCTCCTCCTGGTTTTGATAATAAACTTTAGTCTTTTTCGTCGTCTCTCCTACAATTTCTTAGTTATTAAATTTTTTCTTGCCAATGGTTTTTTTGTAAACATTCTTCTGTAAAACCGCTCTCATTGACTTGAAAATATTTTCTTCTTGTCTGTTTTCAAACTGTCCAGGACACACTTCCATTTGTCTGTTTAAAACTCCACTCACAAAACTTATAGTGTAGAGTGCACCCATTGCCAGTGAGGGTCAAGACAAGGAAATGCACATAAATGCACATAAATGCACATAAATGCATCAAAATGCATAGCTGCAGCGAAGCTAATTGTGAGGAGAAATTACCAAATTAAAGAAAAAAATGCGGTGCAGTTAAAGCTTCACATAACATGGGGACAACACAAACCTGAACGACGTTTCGGCTCATTAGGCCTTCAGCAGGATCAAACATACAACACTAACACAAATATATTATCATCACCATCATCATGTGCCATACCAGTTGGCGTCGGCGATCATGTCCTTCCACAATCTTCTATCTACAGTGCATCGTATCAGTTCTGTTGTTGACCGCCTTCCATGCCATGACACCAAGCAATCCAGTATTTTCTCTCTTTGTCGTCCGCGATCTCTCTTTCCTTTTATTTTGCAAGTTGTAACCAAGTATTTCAGCTTTCCTCTTCTCATGTTTTGCCAAAAAAATGTTGATTGTATCTTTCTGACGTTTTTTATCAGCTCCCTTTTTGTGTTGGCTTCTTTGAGAACTTCTTCATTAGTCTTTTTAGCTGTCCAGGGAACTTTCAACATTCTTCTGAGAAATTCCATCTCTGTGGCCTCTAATCGTCTTTTCATTTGTTTGTCTACTGTTCACATGATTCGCTTCCATAGGTCATACATAATACACAAATATATATTTAAAATTTTAAAAAAATAATTATAAAGTATAATAATTTCAAACTAGAGGAAGTAATGAAGGAAAATAAAAATAAAAAGACTTCCCTGTTTAAATACCATTGCCTTTGCTTGTCTACACTTCACCTGTGTTGTACATTGCCATTATTAGTTGACTTCATTTCTTTGTATTTAATTTATTAAATTGCTTTACCACACTTCAGTTTACTTTAATTTTTCATTTTAAACAGCAGAGATAGAATCAGGATGCAACAAAGTTTGTTAAATCATTGGACAGTTATCACCACTATTGTCCAACAAGGAAATAACGCTGGAGGCAAAACGGGCACTCTACAATACAATCTTTATCCCAACGTTGTGCTACCAATGCCAGACCTGGACCCTAGATGCAAGAACAATAAGTAAAATAACCTCTACAGAGATGAAATGTGTTAGACGAATGGCAGGAAACAGTCTGAGAGATAAGATCAGAAATGAAGAACTAAGAAAAAAACGTTAGGAATAGCCCCATCCATAGAATATATAAAGAAACAACAGATAAAATGGTTTGGTCACATGACAAGGCAGAAAGATCAAAACACGACACAACGAACCTTCTGTAAACGTTGTGAAAACCCCAGACCCAAGGGTCGACCACGAAAAATATGACTGGATGAAATATTAGAAGCACTAGGAAACATAACAGCAGCAGAGGCGAACAGAAGAGCAAAAGACCGCAAATTATATCTCCCGTCGACGCTGAAAGGCAAATGAGGAAGGAAAGAAGAAGCAGAAGTTCATTTCAAGTCCATTTCTTTGTTATGACTATTACTTCTGGTTTGTTTGTGCTGCTGAAATTAAAGCATTTATTTAGCAAAGTTATTTGATTTAGCTGCCCAACTGTGTAATTTTAATCATTTTCTGGAACACATCTTAACATTTAACGATTATGATCACGTCATTATGATATCTCTGGTTGTTTACAGCGTGTTAGATATTCCATGTGTGCTCTGTACAGATCGGTTGGAGTTTTCACCATACACATAAATATGGAAATAGTAGACATCTTTGTCTAACACCGTGTTCTATATATTGACATAACTAATGTTTATTTTCATTCTATCTGTCTGATTATTATTGCCTTTGCATGCTGTATACTTTTCACAGATGTGTGGTGCCAGCGTTTAGGGTTTACAAAACAGAATTGTTGAGTTTTACTTTGTCTAATGTCTAAGAGTTATCTGTAAAACATAAAATTGTTGTGTTTTACATTTTCTAATATCTTAGAGCTCTCTATAAAACATAGAATTGTTGTGCATTTACTCTGTCTAATATCTTAGCGTATTTTATAAAACATAGAATTGTTGTGTTTTACTCTGTCTAATAACTTAGCGTTATCTATAAAAAAAAGAATAATAATTACTGATTAGCGTTTTCTATAAGAACTGTTGTTTTATATAGAACTGTTGTTTGTTTTAGCCGCGATAGCTCAGTGATTAGTGAAATGGACTACAAAGGACAAGGGGTAGGGTTCGATCCCAACCAACGGTTTCCGGGTTCACCCAGCCTTAAATGGGTATCGGATTTTTTTTCTGGGAAAGCAAAGCAGCACGGGCGTAATACTGACCACATTACCCCAAAAATCATGTGCTGAAGGTCTGTAAAATATAGGGTCACTAACACCATATTCCCTATACGCCACTTGGCGTGACGGGGGTACTTTACTACTTTTACTTTTTTGTTGTTTGTTTGCCTACTACTTTTGTTACTTTTTTTTTTAAATAACAACTTTGCTATTGTTTATATTTCAAATGTTCCCATAACCTATATCTCTTCCCCTATTAAGTTACACAGTCCAAGTGGTGTACCTATTTTCATATTGCTCATGACATCATCTGTTTTTGTCCTGTAGGTATTGTTTACCCGACCCTATTTCCTGTAATAAGAACTATAACGATTACGACATCAGATCTTCATACAGTTCCTAATGTACTCTGTTCCTCTGCTTCCATGTTATTTCATCAATTCTCCCTTTTTTTGAATTTGAAGCTGCCAATTTGTGCTTGTGATTTCTTCCTGCTAATTCATCATTTTGTCTACAGGGAGCTTTTCCATCCATTTTTTTTCCCGCTGCTTTACAATTTCTTTGCATCTTTGTGGTTATTCAAGATTTTTTTTTTTCATTCTGTTGCATTTTATTTATCTTCTGTCTCTCAATTTATTCTTTCATATTCATCTACATCTTCTTGATTTATCTCACGCGTGTTCATAAAACGTAACGTTTCATCTGTCGTTCATTTGTTCTTTGATGTTGTCCTTATTGGCTGTGTGATCATTTTTGATATTTGCTGTATTGATTCCTTTAACCTTTATCTTTGTTTGTCTGTGCTGTGTATTTGCTCGGTCTAATTTGAATATAATTTGAACTGCGATGATATATTTCGCGTGCACCTTCTAATTTGAATTAAGCATATCTAAATTTAATTTGGTGATTGCCACTGCACTTTTAATATTTGTTATTATAATTTTTTGAAAAATATTACAGCACGTAAACAAATTTAAATATCTGGGAACAATGTTAACTTCAGATGGTAGATGTACAACAGAGGTGAGATGCAGAATGGCTCAGGCAAATACAGCTTTCCAAAAATATGAGGAAGATAATGTCCAATCCATATCTGACGATGGAAAAAAAACTAAACAAAAAGTTCTTAAATGCTATGTAGAGTAAGTCTTAGCATGTGGATGTGAATCATGGACAAAAGGACAACCGAAAAGAAAATCACTGGAGGCTGTAGAAATGTAGTTTTACAGAAGAATATTGAGAATACCATGGACAGCTAAGAAGAGTAATGAAAATGTTCTGAAATAGGCCAAAGCAAAGACAGAGCCAATTTCCAATATTAGGAAGAAACAATCATCATTTTGTGGCCATGTAATGAGAAGGAAACAGCTGGAATATATTGTGACAAATTGATACAATTTTAGAGATGGATAAATAGAGAGAAGAAGAGAGAAAAGATAACAGACAGCTTAAGAGAATGGCTTGGCAGAAGGTCAACAACAGAAATGATAAATAACTGTTGAGATCGAAACTTGTGACGAAACACGATCTCCTATGCCAGCGGGCATGGCACTTGATGATGATGATTATATTTTCTTTTTTTCCGACTATTGTCACACGATCACTGTGGCGTCATATGTACACACTATGTGTCTATTCTATATGCTGTATATGTTTAGCTAGTATATCCATTATTTATCTATATTAAATGTTTGTATGCGAAGGTTACTCTTTTTTCTCTGTACACTTGAAGACATATGTACATAGTTGTACCTGTACACCTGTCTAATTAGTCTAACTATTCTTGATATATATATATTTTTTTTTTATATTGGTACACCTGAAGTCTTAAAACGACTAAAAATGAAAGAGAACTTCTGAACACAATTAGAACAAGACAAATGCGATTCTTGGGCCATGTTAAAAGACACAACAGCCTACTGAAAGTGATCCTGGAGGGGAAAATACAAGGTAAATGATACAACCTGCATCATCAAAGCAAGAGATAGAGCAGAATGGCGCTCCATGGTAGACAAACTTCGCTGCGGAGAAGGCACTCAATGATGATGATGATTGGTACACCAACATATGAATGTTGGTCTTTTGTGTATGCAAATATATGTGTGTACGTGTGTATGTGTACAATGAAATTAAAATTAAACATGTTCAATTTACCACTGGCTTGTGCATTCCTGCATTGTTTGATATAAAAATCCATATTTTTTTTCTCATCTATTTTCCTATACTCTTAGTCTCTCTCTCTCTCTCTCTCTCTCTCCATCTTTATCACGTATTTTTTTCCAATTTATTCTTCTTCTTTTTAAACTTCTTAATTTTCTGCTTATTCTCCTTCCTCTTCCTCCTTTCAACTTATTCTTAATTTTCGACTGCTGTGATCCTGAATCTATCACGATTTTATTTTTCTGCGTTGCTCCTATTTTCCACATACACACATATACACACAAACACACACAACCCACACAAGCGCGCACCCCCTCACACACACACCCACACACACACACACACACACATATACACACACACAGGTCATAACATGACAAGGACGGCCAGCGTTGTATAGTCACAATACGTGTAGACAAAACATATATAGGCTACGCGTATACTTATAATATACGAAATGTTCTTCCCAACTTCTAGGTTCCTCTTTAACTTGATATTTTGCGACGCAAAGGTCACAATAATTTACATTCTGGAAACTAATGTAGTCACTTCAATTGTTACACTGAATTATCATAATTATAATTGCATTATTATGTCTGAGGTCATTTTTATTTATTTATTTGCATTTTACGTTATGAATACAAAGATGTTTTTGTTGTTATTTAACATTTCTACAGTGCTGTAAGCATATACGTACCTAAAATGTACGCATTTTTAACATAAAGACGCAGTGCAGTGATTTTAAGGAGGCTGTAGATAATGTCACCTTCTTCTGTCTATTCATATGTTATAATACAGAAAAAAAAATTCAAATGTATTAGTTGAACAGCTGTTATCATGGCAACCAGGGAGGCGATTGCTGAAAATAAAATGTATAGTTCTCATGTACAAATTCGATAGATGTCGTTTTATTGGGTAGGTTAGACCTTCATAGACATTGAAGCCTATCCATTTCTAACGGCTCGAATTACTTGAGCTATATGCCGGCAAACTCTAGAAAGCGGTTGCTGGTAGTGGTTGTACAACGAGGCCTCGGTAGTCTAGTCAGTAAAACCACCCCACTAGCTACCGACGTACGGACAACCCGTGTTCGATTCCCGCTGGAAGAAATTTCTGAGTTGTACTCGTGGTTGGAAAAAAAATACCCCGCGGTCGATCCAACCGAAGGCAGAAATGGGTACCAGTGTATTATTCTGGGAAGATGAGGTATGGCACCTCGCTCGTGAGTTGATGCTTGAGGCGACACTATCCAGAAGTCTCCGAACTCTTCTGGATCGGCAATCGAGCACATATGGGTAAAAACCCGCTTGATAAGACGCCGATTCAAGTCTCGTATTTTTACCTTCATCATCATCATGTGCCGTACCGGTTGGCGTTGGCGATCATGTCCTTCCACAATCTTCTATCCACCGTGCATCGTATGAGTTCTGTTGTTGGCTGTTTTCCATGCCATAACACCAAGCTATCCAGTATTTTCTCTCTTTGTCGTCCAATTTCTCTCTTTCCTTGCCAGTTGTAACCAAGTATTCCAACTTTCCTCTTCTCATGATGTGCCCAAAAAATGTTGATTGTTTCTTTCTGATGTTTTTTTAGGAGCTGCCTTTTTGTGTTGGCCTCTTTGAGAACTTCCTCATTGGTCTTTTTAGCTGTTCAGGGAACTTTCAACATTCTTCTGAGAAATCCCATCTCTGTGGCCTCTAATCGTCTTTTCATTTGTTTGTCTACTGTCCATGATTCGCTTCCATAGGTCAGAATTTTTACATTACACCGGTATTTAACTCTCCTTTGCTTTGCTTATGTGTTTTGTGCGTGTCGGTGGCAGATATTCCGAGAACAAGTGGAAGCCACGATTTCTCTATTTTATTAGAATACATAACACTATTATGTTCCAGCGTGGTTTCCTCCCCTTCCGTTAATATCTGCATCTGACACACAAACACCACACATACACACACACACACATATATATAAATAAAGTAAAGGTTACCTCCCCTTTATTGCTAGACGTATGGATAAGATGGTGTTAGTGACCCGATTTTTCCATGATCATTGTATACATTTTTGTATGATGTGGTCGGTATCACGCCAGGCCGCCTTTACTTTAAAGAAAAATCTCTGGGACTAATTTGTATAGGCTGGGTAAACCCCGGAACCTCGTCGATCCAAAAAAAAATCCATCACATCTGGGATTTAAACCCTTACTCTTCTGGTCAACACACGCTCTTTAATTTTGTTGTCTCAGTCTCCCTCCGCTTGATGTTTCTTTTTTTTCCCTCTCTCTCCATCTTCTATATCTATCCCCTTGCTTCTCTCATCCTGCTTTCCTTCCAATGCTCACACATCTATCTACATCTCAATAAAGTTGTATTTTTAAAAAAAAACGTAACTTCATATTTCTTTCAATATCACGTGCTTCCACAGCCTTGGCTTGACGTGCTTGACTTTGTGCTGACCAGTATGAGCTGCGGAAGTGGTGTCCTCATTACGCTGTCCGGGCACTGTCACTTCCACGACAACACTTTCAGGTACGTCCCCAGTTAATGGAGCATGAACAAGAAGCTTCTAGTATAAAGTTCCTCTTTAATGTCCTCTAACAACATTTATATGCTTGTGTGTATGTCTTTCAGCAACAAAATATATATGTGTAGTTGTAGCAGTAGCCTCCGTCAGTCATAGTTGACTATGGATTTTGCAGAGCCCCTAGGAAATGTTTTCTTTTTTTTCGCCGTGTATTCCCTCTTTTCTATGAATCTGTCTACTTCCTTTTTGAATTGAAGCTTTAGAGTGTGTTTCCAAAGATTGAGATCTGCAGCTATTTCTTCCCAGGCTGCAGGGTTTATGTTCAGAGTCTTCATGTTACGTTTATACACGTTTATAAATCGGAATTTTGGACATCCAATAGCTCTTTTTCCATCTGCTAGTTGTCCATAGATGGCAAAAATAAAGGACTCAATAGCAAAAAGACAGAGGTAATGGTAACAACAAAGAAAAAGACATCATCTCAGTGCAAAATAAAGACAAGTGGTACAATATTAAAACAGGTAAATGAATTTAAATATTTGGAAACTTTGTTAACCTCAGACGGAAGATGTACAAAAGAGGTGAGATGCAGAATGGCTCAGGCAAAAGCAGCTTTCCAAAAAATGAGGAAGATACTATGCAATCTATTTTTGACAATAGAAACAAGAAAAATAGTTCTTAAATGTTATGTAGAGCCAGTCTTAACATATGGATGCGAATCATGGACAATAGGACAACAGACAAGAAAATCACTGAAGTCTGTAGAAATGTGGTTTTACAGAAGAATATTGAAAGTACCACGGACAGCTAAGAAGAGTAATGAAGATGTTCTGAGCGAGCTCAAAGCAAAAAGAGAGCTAATTTCCAATATTAGGAAGAGACAATCATCATTTTTTGGCCATGTAATGAGAAGATAACAACTGGAATATATTGTAACAACTGGAAAAATTGAGGGACGAAGAGATAGAGGGAAGCAAAGAGAAAAAATAACAGACAGCTTAAGAGAATGGCTTGGAAGAAGGTCAACAACAGAAATGATAAATAGTTGCCGAGATCGAAAGTTGTGGAGAGACATGATCACCTAAGCCAGTAGACCGGTACTTGATGATGATGATGATGAGTTGTCCATAAAGTATATCTTTTGGTATGCGGCCATCTTTCATACGGTGTAAGTGGCCAAGCCATCGTAACCTAGATTGTTACGAGCAGCGTGTAGATGTTCGGGAGGCCTGAGCGAATAAGGGCCAAGAATACGGCCCTGACATCGCACATGGAATGAATTTAGCCTTCTCTTCGGCTCTGCGTATGCTGTCCATGAATCTCTGCCATTCGATAGGACTTAGCTCTATGTGTACGTGGACAGGTAGCGACATCAAGCCATCAAATTTTGCACGTAAACAAATCACTGTATATGTAAAGTTGCATAAGTAAAGTAACTGATATGTTTTCTTGTACAAATAATGTCATCTATATGTGAAATGTTTGCATACTGTCTTCCAGTCGGCGACGAAAGTTTCATTAAGTGCATATCTCCGGACGCGTTGCATGAGCAGATCAGTGTCCTTCGCTATATATTTGATAACGCGCCTGATAGCAACAGAGGTGGAAGTTGTCAGCGACTCGTAGTAATTACCACCAGGATCGGTGAACCAGAACTATCCATACCTACTCCACTTCTTCGCGGTGCCTCTAGAAATAGAGTAACCAGTCTAGTTTTGCCAAACGAGTATGGATCGATGAGGGAAGGAACCCGGTAAATTAAATATGTACAGAAGTCGAATGTACCGGGCCGAAATGCGACAGTATCACAGTTCGATTGTAAGTCACAACACAACGCTTCTACGCCCATTGAGCAACCTTGTAAAAACGGACAACGAAGTGGACTATCAATTTCTCTAGAAGCTATCGAGTAAACGCTAGAAAGGAAAAGAAAGTACATGTTTTTAGCTATGTGTTCAATGTTAGGAATTTAACAGTTATACCTACATTGTATAAACTAGCAACTGTTAAATTCCATAACAGAGTGGTTCTTGTGGTTGGTCTAGAGGTAGGCAGACATTTTAAAAAAAAATATAAAAAAAAAAAACAGAAAAAAAACGGTTAGGTTTAAGCTTTACTTAATAAGTGGACGATACAAATTAGAACGATGTTTCGGCTGAAAAGGCCTTCAGAAGGAACAAACAAAACACACACACACACACACACACACACACACACATACACACACACAGGTATGTATTAAAAATAATACATATTTAAAAAAAAAATTTCGAGCTAGAATGAGAAATAAAAATAAAAATAAAATGTCTTCCCTCTATACTGCCCTGTGGCCAGAAGGAAAATGAACGTTAGTGCTAATATTAGTATCTAATATTGGTATCTAATATTGGTCTTTAATATTGGTCTCTAATATTGGTCTCTAATATTGGTATCTAATATTGGTCTTTAATATTGGTCTCTAATATTGGTCTTTAATATTGGTCTCTAATATTGGTCTCTAATATTGGTCTCTAATCTATCTATCTATCTATCTATTGACCTTTCGAGCCGTAACCGGCCCATAGGGCGTAGACCAAGATACACCTTCTCCTATATGAATTTTTGTTCTAGCAGTTTTCTTTTAAAGATATTTTATCAAATCTCGCCATCTGTCTCTGTTCTGTGCAAGCAGTTCTATCTCATTGATGGAGCCGATTCCTGCTGCTCTTGCCTCTCTCATCAATGTTCTTCTCAGTGTCTCCCTGGGTCTTCCTCTTTTCTTTTACCTGTTGTTTCCCATATGAGGGCTTGCTTTGCTATTCGATTATTATCTCTTCTCATCACATGTCCAACGTATGACCATCGTCTTTTCTTTATTACTGAAGATATTAGTGGTTGATTGGCGATTTCTCTAATTTCCTCGTTTGTTTTGAATTCGTTCCATTCTATACCAAGTATTTTCCTTAGACATTTATTTTCGAATGCGTTCAACTTTGTTTCTATATCTCTTGTTGTTTTCCAGCTTTCACACGCATACGTAAGGGTTGATAGTACATTTGATTTGAATAGCCTAAGTTTTGTGTTTGTGCTAATGAGTTTTGATTTCCACAACTTTTCAAGGCTTCTGAAAGACATTGCTGCTTTAGCCAGTCTGATTCTAATTTCTTTGCTCGTATCCCCTTCTCGATCAATGTGACTTCCAAGATAGATAAAGTGATCGATCTCTTCTACTGGTTTGTTTTCCATGTATATTTTGTCACTTGTTGGAATTAAACTTTTCATGACTTTAGTCTTTTCATGATTGACCTCAAGCCCAATTTTGCTGGCTATTGATGATAGTTCATTTGTGTTTTCCTGCATCGTTTTTATCTGACTGCTGATGAGAACTATGTCATCAGCAAAGTCGAGGTCCTCCAAATGGTCTCCTTGTATCCATTCGATGCCTTTATTACCAGTGCAGCATTTCTTCATTATGAAGTCCATAACAATTCCAAATAACAAGGGCGATAAAATACATCCTTGTTTAACCCCAGTTTCTATTGGGAAACATTCGCTCAGTCCTTCCTCTGTTCGAACTGCACATGTGTAACCATCATACATGTCTTTGATAATATTTATGATTTTTGATGGTAAGCCATATTGCTTCAGAATTTTCCACAAAGAATCTCTATGAATACTATCAAATGCTTTTTTGAAGTCGATGAAGTTAAGTACAAAAGGTTTTTGCTTTTCAATGTGTTCCTCCAATATAAGTCGTAGAGTGAAAATGTGGTCAAGACAGCTTCTCCCTTTTCTAAACCCAGCCTGTTCTTCACGCATTACTGTATCTATTGAATCCTTTATTCTATTTAGGATGATTTTACAGAATAATTTTGAGGCAACTGACAAAAGTGTCACGCCTCTCCAATTGTTACAATCTCTAAGATTGCCCTTTTTTGGGATCTTAACAATGATTCCTTTTTCCATTTATGAGGCGTCTTCTCTGTTTTCCAAATGATGTTGAACATTTTTTGGAGATGTATTAAATTATGGCTATCAATTGCCTTGAGGATCTCAGCTGTTAACTTATCCTCTCCAGCAGCCTTGTTATTGGTCATTAGCTTTAAGGTGGTCTCTAATATTGGTCTCTAATATTGGTATCTAATATTGGTATCTAATATTGGTCTCTAATATTGGTCTCTAATATTGGTATCTAATATTGGTATCTAATATTGGTCTCTAATATTGGTATCTAATATTGGTCTCTAATATTGGTCTCTAATATTGGTCTCTAATATTGGTATCTAATATTGGTCTCTAATATTGGTCTCTAATATTGGTCTCTAATATTGGTATCTAATATTGGTATCTAATATTGGTCTCTAATATTGGTATCTAATATTGGTATCTAATATTGGTCTCTAATATTGGTCTCTAATATTGGTCTCTAATATTGGTCTCTAATATTGGTCTCTAATATTGGTCTCTAATATTGGTCTAGAGGTACAACGTCGATCTCTGGCCACGAAAGCGCCGAATTCGATTCCTGCAAAAGGCGGTAGGAATTGATCTCTTCGAATCCGTGATTTCTCCATGGTTGTTTCATCCTCTTGACTTTGAGTAGCGAGATTCGATGTCCAGTCCTCTCGGATTACGGCGAGAAACAGGAGGTTCCGTGTGCACTCTGCGCAGTTTAACGAATAATTACAATTAAAAATTAAAAAATGAACGCTGCCCTGGTAAAATTGTGAAGTAAGCATGTGTATATAATATGTTCATGCCAAATGTCGAAATGCACAAATATCTCGGCTTGTTGTAAACTAGTGGCATGATGCATTCACGCCCAATTAATGGGCAAGTGCTGAAGAAGCAGAAGAGGAAGTAGAAGTAGAATAGAAAGAAGGAGTGGAAGAGGAAGAAGAAAAGAAGAAAAAGGAGAAGAATAAAGAAGAATAATAAAGAAGATGAATAAAGAGGAAGAGGAAGAAGGAAAATAAGAATATTTGTTATACTGAAAGATTGCCTTAAAACCTTTGAAATGTGGATATATAGAAGAATAGGTAGAATTGGATGGAAGGAAAATAAAACAAACGATGAAGTCTTAAAACAACTAAAAATGAAAAGAGAACTACTAAACACAATTCAAACAAGACATATGCGATTTTTGGGCCATGTTAAAAGACACAACAGCCTACTAAATGTAATTGTGGAGGGGAAAATAAAAGGTAAAAGAGGCTGAGGCAGACCAAGACTAACATGGACGAGTAACATAAAAAGATGGACAAACCAGCCTATGACAACCTGCACCATCAAAGTAAGAGAGAGAGAGAGAGCAGAATGGCGCTCCATGGTAGTCAAACTTCGATGCGCAGTTGGCACTCGATGATGATGATGATAATGAAATATTGCAAATGACTTGGCCGTCTACTGGGGAGATTGTCAATAATTGTTCATGTTATTTCTATAAATATCATTGAACAATAGCAACGCACAATTAAACATGTTATACAGAAGGTACTAGGGTTTTACTCTGGGAAGGTGAGGAATGCCACCTCGCATCGTGAGTTTCGATGCTTGAAGCAACACTGTCCAGAAATCTCCGAACACTTCTGGATAGGCGGTCGAGAACTTATGGGCGAAAAACTGACATGATAAGACACCGACTTTACTTTTACAGAAGAATACATAGACGTTCTTTCAACAACTGCAGTTTGTGTTTTTCTTATAGCAATAGTGTCACGATGTCTTACGTCAACAGGAGCGCTATATCCTTGACCTTGCTGTCCATTTCCATGACAACCGTGTCAGGCTGCTTGATGTTCTCTCTTTTGGGAGCTGAGTTGCGATTGGCTGGCGTTCACGTCCATCACGACAACATGACTCGGCTTTGTGAGTAGATTGTACCTGGTCAGTGGTATACCTGTTTGTGTCAAAACAGCTCTAACTAACCTGTCTCGTCTGTGATACTTGTTGTTCTCCCTTACCTATGATACTTAGCCAACAGTGTTCTCTCACTTACTTGTCTCACCTGTAAGACATAGTTGACGTTTGTTTCTCACTTGCCTCACCCGTGATACTTGTTCTCTCTCTTGCCTTCCTCACCTATGATACTTCAACCAACATTAGTCTTTCACTTCCCCCACCTGTGATACTTAAGGTCTAAATTGTTTCTCCCACATACCTGCCTTACCTGTGATGCTTAGCCAACAGTGTTCTCCCACATACCCGAGTCATCTCTAATACTTCATCATCATCAAGTACCGGGCCTACTGGCGTAGGTGATCATGTCTCTCCACAACCTTCGATCTCGGCAGCTCTTTATCATTTCTGTTGTTGACCTTCTGCCAAGCCATTCTCTTAAGCTGTCTGTTATTTTTTCTCTCTGCTTCCCTTTACCTCTTCGTCCTTCAATTTTTCCAGTTGTTACAATATATTCCAGTTGTTATCTTCTCATTACATGACCAAAAAATGATGATTGTTTCTGTCTAATATTGGAAATTAGCTCTCTTTTTGCTTTGACCTCTCTCAGAACATCTTCATTACTCTTCTTAGCTGTCCATGGTACTCTCAACATTCTTCTGTAAAACCACATTTCTACAGACTCCAGTTTTGTTCTTGTCTGTTGTCCTATTGGCCATGATTCGCATCCATATTTTAAGACTGGCTCTACATAACATATAAGAACTCTTTTTCTTGTTTCTATTGTCAAAACTGGATTGCATAGTATATTCCTTATTTTTTTGGAAAGCTGCTTTTGCTTGAGCCATTCTGCATCTCACATCTTTTGTACATTTTTCGTCTGAGGTTAACAAAGTTCTCAAATATTTAAATTCATTTACCTGTTTTAATATTGTTCCACTTGTCTTTATTTTGCACTGAGGTGATGTCTTTTTCTTTGTTGTTACCATTACCTCTGTCTTTTTGCTATTAAGGCTGAGTCCTTTATTTTTGCTTTCTTTCACTATAATGTCCAATATTTCTTGTAACTCATTTCTACTCTTAGCGATTAAGACTGTATCATCCTCATACCTTAGATTATTTATATTATGACCTCCAATTGTTATTCCAGGCTTGTCCCTTATGGATCTTAAAATAATCTCAATATAAATATTAAACAAATCTGGTGACAGCACACAACCTTGTCTAACACCCTGTTTTATTTGTTGAAACATTCCCAATTGGTTTCCAGTTCTTATGGCCGCTGTTTGTTGCCAGTACATGTTCTTTATTATTCTTAGATCTTTGCTGTCTACGTTTATGCTTTCTAAAATTTTGATTATTTCTTGGTGCTTTACTTTGTCAAATGCCTTGGTGTAATCTATGAAACATAGGTATATAGATCTGTTTTCACCTCTATGGCTCTTTCTACTAAAGATCTTATGATATATATGGTATTGCTTGGTCCTTTATCTCTAACAAAACCACACTGTTTGTGTGTACCGTAATTTCTGGACTGATTTTGTTTCGCACTCTTCGCATGATGATTCTTAGTAATATCTTAGTCATATGACTCATAAGGTTTATTGTGCGATGATCATCGCATTCAATCGCACCCGATTTCTTTGGTAGGGCTATGAATATTGATTTGAGCATGCCTGGTATATATCTTTAATACTTAGCCAACAGTATTCTCCCACATACCTGAGTCATCTCTAATACTTAGCCAACAGTGTTCTCCCACATACCTGAGTCATCTCTAATACTTAGCCCACAGTATTCTCCCACATACCTGAGTCATCTCTAATACTTAGCCCACAATATTCTCCCACATACCTGAGTCATCTCTAATACTTAGCCCACAGTATTCTCCCACATACCTGAGTCATCTCTAATACTTAGCCCACAGTATTCTCCCACATACCTGCCTCAGCTGTGTTACTTAACCAACATTCTGATACTTAGCTAAAAGTCTTCTCTCACAAACCTGCCTCACGTGTGATAGTTAGCCAACAATGTTCCGTCACTCAACAGTAATCTCTAGCATCACGCCACATATAAGAACCATCTCCACCCTTAATCTTGTCAGTTATCAACACCTAACGATATTTTTAGTAAAGTCATTAAGTACCCCATATGACGTCAAGGTATCAGGTATGCCAGTCACATGACAGCACGATACAGTGTCAATTCTAAGGATTAACGACGCCATGTTGCAAAGTCTGCAGTGCTGGTAACGATATGTCAGGTTATGATTATGGTTATGGAAGGCCCCGGTATCACTGCAAACGAATTAAAATCCATAATTGGTTGGTCTCGAGGCAAGATGCCAGCCTCAAGACAGAGAGGTTATGGGTTCAAATTCCGGCAGCATCGGTTGGGATATTTATTTGTGATTTCTCTCTGCGGCAACCACCCCTGGTCGCAGCAGCGAGGCCCGGCTTGAAACGATTACTCACGTCAATTACTCATGGACGTAAAAAATATGAGTACCTCCGAAGACGGTGTTATCTGCCTGTGCGGCCAGGGACCCATGTACACACGGCTGCCGGGGAAAAACGGATTAACACGCAAAATTCAGTTCCTAGTCTCTAGGGACTTCGTCAGAGGTCAAAGCTGGCCAAAAAAAAAAAAATCCATAATTGCTCAACCGCCCGTGCCAGTGGAATCATCCGAATTAATATCCCATTTCCCAAACAAAGAAAGGTAGCGATATGGTAATGTGTAGTTTTGAAATTATCAAAACACTCTTCTTTAGAATGTGAAACTTATCACTTTAGAATATCATTAATAATAAAAAAAACATACATATCACAGTGTGTTATGTTATAAGTTGTTTGTATTACCTTGTGTTATGTTATATTTTAAGTTATTTGTATCAGCTTATGTTATATTATATTTCAAATTATTTGCATCACCTTGTGTTATGTTAAATGTTAAGTTATTTGTAACACATTGTGTTATGATATAAAGATATCTGTAAATCATCTCTGAATGACTTCTCCATCTATGAAAATGACTGGGAACATCTGGCAAGTGATCGCACATCATGGAGAGCATGTATAAAGAATGGTATAACGCCATCAGAGACTGTGCTAAGGCAAAACTTAGAAGAGAAAAGACTCATGAAAAAGGATGGAAAACCCTGTGGATCAATGGGCCTGACTTGTTCATTCTGTCGCCGTGTGTGTTTGTCAAAAATTGGTAGAATCAGCCACGAGAGAAGCTGTTTGACAAATACAAAACCTAAAAAATTACACAGTAGCCTCCACTAGACCGTCTGACAAGACGAAAAGGGCTCTCTCTCTCTATATATATATATATATATATATATATATATATATATATATATTATGCAATATACGTGATAAGTTTCTCTTTGTGTTATTTTATAAGTTATTTCTATCACATTGTGTTGTGTTATATTTGAAATTATTTTAATCAAATTGTGGTATGTTATATTTGAATTAATATGTATCAACTTGTGTTATATTTGAAATTGTTTGCAAATCTAGAAATCACTTGTCAACAAGTTCGATGATCTGTAGCCGCGAGTAGGGGGAGACCAGAAATGAGAGTAAGGGAAAGCGTGAGACTCGCGACAGTGATATGGTAGCCGGAAGTGGAAAGTCCACGAGAAATTAGGAAAATATGTGAAGGGTAAATCTCGAGATAAGTGAGAAGGTCTAGGAGACGAGTAAATAGACCCGTGGGTTGAGTTGATTGGAGAAAGCAGAGGAAGTAGTTTTTGATTGGATGATACGAGGGGTATTTGAAGACGGGACACAAAGAAACGAGAGGAAAACTAGCTCTGACGAGAGAGATGTCAAACACACCGAGGATTAGGTAAGGGCGGCCACGCTGTGTGGTTAGCTCATAGGGGCTGACAATAGCCCAAACTAGTAAGTAATGCTTAAGTTTTAAAGTTTAGACTTAGAAAACTCTGACGAGAGAGATGTCAACCCTTAGGATTAGATAGGGGCTGACAATGGCACAAGGTAGTCAGTAGTGGTCACGATAATTAGAGTCAAACGACACGAGCAGATAGAATAGAGTAGAGATAGAATAGGAAATTGTTCAGTGGGGGACAGTTCCCACATATTAAGTTCGCATAGTTAAGTGTGTGAGAGCTAGGGCCCAGTGGTGAGTAATATTGCTACTGAGCAGTGTGATCGACCAAACGGCACAGATAGTTGGTCCTGTTATTAAATTATTTGTACATATGTTGGAATAAGGCGCCCATGTGTTGGGTCAGTTGAATAAAGACTTGTTCACCTCCAAATGGTCTGATGTTGTGTGTTCTAAGAGTCAGTTGATCACTCCACCCGGAGTGAGACTTGGGAAAAGAAAATAGTCGCGGGCACAACTCAACGAAGTACTATAATTAATCACAGGACACGGTTGTAGACGTGTCGATTCCCAAGCAAGCGGTCTCGTGCATAACCGAGTATCCCGGTGTCACTAGATCAGGACTACGGGCGACGTGTGAGGGTGAGTCGTCATTCATCAAATTGTACTACCAGAGACCGGGGAAGTAAAGAACATGTCCAGCGGTTCCTTTCAGAAATAGCACCACCACCAGTGTAACGTTAACAGAAGGGGCGGGCTGCCGGTCGCAAGTGGTGATAGGTCAATCAGCTGATGACGGTGTTACTAGGGTAGTCATGCATCATCAAGTTCTCCTTAACAATATCCCCGTTTAAGAATTGAACCTGATCGAATGTAATTAAATTACCGCCTTCCTAACAGAAGCAGTCTTAATACGAGAAATAAACGTTTTTTTTTTCGGGGACAGATCATCTTCTCAATAATAATGTCTTGTTGATATCAACACAAGCTGAAAGTACAATCATCTTGCCATTGGGTGGACGATCTGACCAGGGAACTTGTAGTTTTAGTCTGTGGAAAAGATCTTTATGTTCTATGATCGATGTTATGATCTTATGTTAGTTTTATGTTCTATGATCGATGTTATGATCTTATGTTAGTTTTATGTTCTATCTACTGTTATTGCGTTTGTGACGTTTTCACAGCAAAATTAACATGTGTATCTTCTTTGTGATCTCTGAGGGGAATTGGGTGATCTTGAAGATACACGTCGGCCTCTTGATGGGAAGGTTCTAGGTTCTATTCCAATAACTGACGGTGGAATTTTTTTTTAATGGATCCCGTGATTTCCTTGTGGATTTACCCTCTCCTGATCACTGGGAAGTGAGATCCGGTGTCTCTGAGAAGTGAGATCCGATGTCTCTGAGAAGTGAGATCCGAAGTCTCTGAGAAGTGAGATCCGGTGTCTCTGAGAAGTGCGATCCGATGTCTCTGAGAAGTGAGATCCGATGTCTCTGAGAAGTGAGATCCGATGTCTCTGAGAAGTGAGATCCGAAGTCTCTGAGAAGTGAGATCCGATGTTTAACCCTCTCTAGGTAGTGAGATCAGATGTCTAGCCTTCTCTAGGTAGTGAAATCAGATGTCTAGGTCTCTCTGAGTTGTAAGATCCGATGTCTAGGTCTCTCTGAGTTGTAAGATCCGATGTCTAGGTCTCTCTGAGTTGTAAGATCCGATGTCTAGGTCTCTCTGAGTTGTAAGATCCGATGTCTAGGTCTCTCTGAGTTGTAAGATCCGATGTCTAGGTCTCTCTGAGTTGTAAGATCCGATGTCTAGCCCCCTCTGAGTAGTGAGATCAGATGTCTAGCCCTCTCTAGGTTGTGAGATCAGATGTCTAGTCCTCTCTAAGTAGTGAGATCAGATGTCTAGCCCACTCTAGGTAGTGAGATCAGATACCTAGCCCTCTCTGGGTAGTAAGATCCGATAGCAAGCCCTCTCTGGGTAGTAAGACCAGATGTCTAGCCCTCTCTGGGTAGTGATTTCCGATGTCTAACCCTCTCTGGGTAGTAAGATCCGATGTCTAGCTCAATCTGGGTAGTAAGATCCGATGGCAAGCCCTCTCTGGGTAGTAAGACCAGATGTCTAGTCCTCTCTGGGTAGTGATTTCCGATGTCTAGCCCTCTCTGGGTAGTGAGATCTGATGTCTAGCCCTCTCTGGGTAGTCAGATCCGATGTCTAGCCCTCTCTAGGTAGTGAGATCCGATGTCTAGCCCTCTCTGGGTACTGAGATCCGATGTCTAGCCCTCTCTGGGTAGTGAGATCCGATTTCTAGCCCTCTCTAGGTAGTCAGATCCGATTTCTAGCCCTCTGTGGGTAGTGAGATCCGATGTCTAGCCCTCTCTAGTTAGTCAAATCCGATTTCTAGCCCTCTCTAGGTAGTGAGATCCGATGTCTAGCCCTCTCTAGGTAGTCAAATCCGATTTCTAGCCCTCTCTAGGTAGTCAAATCCGATTTCTAGCCCTCTCTAGGTAGTGAGATCCGATGTCTAGCCCTCTCTAGGTAGTGAGATCCGATGTCTAGCCCTCTCTAGTTAGTCAAATCCGATGTCTAGCCCTCTCTAGGTAGTGAGATCCGATGTCTAGCCCTCTCTGGGTAGTGAGATCCGATTTCAAGCCCTCTCTAGGTAGTCAAATCCGATTTCTAGCCCTCTCTAGGTAGTCAAATCCAATTTCTAGCCCTCTCTAGGTAGTGAGATCCGATGTCTAGCCCTCTCTGGGTAGTGAAATCCGATGTCTAGCCCTCTCTGGGTAGTGAGATCCGATTTCTAGCCCTCTCTAGGTAGTCAGATCCGATTTCTAGCCCTCTCTAGGTAGTGAGATCCGATGTCTAGCCCTCTCTAGGTGGTCAAATCCGATTTCTAGCCCTCTCTAGGTAGTGAGATCCGATGTCTAGCCCTCTCTGGGTAGTGAGATCCAATTTCAAGCCCTCTACTTCCGACTTCGGAGGTACTCATATTTTTTCCGTCCATGAGTAATTGACGTTTCAAGCTGGGCCTCGCTGCTGAGTCCAGGGGTGGATGCCGCAGAGAGAAATCATAAATAAAAATCCCAACCGTTGTAGCCGGGATTTGAACCCACAACCACTTTGTCTCGAGGCTGGCGTCTTGCCTCGAGAACCACTCCCCCAAAAAGCGAAATGAGGAAGGAAAGAAGAAGAAGATTATTATTTAATTCGTGTGTGTGGGTGTGTGTGTGTGTGTGTGCGTGCGTGCGTGCGTGCATGTGTGTGTGTGTGTGTGTGTGTGTGATCTTTTCATTGTAACTTTAACCTGTCCATTCTTCTTTATTTCGTCAGTGTGTGTGTGTTTGTTATGTTTCCGCCATGACCTTAATGTGTCGATTTTCCATTGGTCAGCCAACGTGGAGTTGGGCTTTGTCCTGCTACCGACGGTCGCTACAGACCTTCCTGCGACAAGACTGTGGAGCAGCATGTTCTACCTAGCGCTGGTTTTGCTAGGGTTGGTCCAGGCATCCCTGATGGTCTACACATTCCAGCAGGGGGTCATAGACATGGCCCACCTGGAGAAGACCAGCGGTCACTGGAAAACAGGCATTTTGGGGTTCGTGGTTGTTATCGCTATGACCTTGAACATTTTTACCACCGCCCAGGTGAGAATTTAGACCGGATCAAAACTGAATAAATGTTTTATGTGAAGTTATCTTCTTCTACTTCTTCTTTTCTCTTTCACTGATACCTAAAAGGTGTCGTGATTTATATCATTTGTCGTTCTTGTGCTGCTCGAGTTGTCTGAATTAGTGATTTTCCTTTGTTGTTACATGTCTCTGTCACTGCATCTATCCATCTTCTTCTGGGTCTTCCTCTTGGTCTTTTCCCATGCATTCTTGAGAAGAACGCCCTTGATGGTGATTGGTGAGGATTCATTCTGACCAGGTGGCCGAACCATTTAAGTTGTTGTTGTTCTATATATTCTTGGCAGGGTTTTGTTCCTACCATTTTTCTTATGGTTTCATTTGGTATTCTATCTCTTCTTGTGTTGTTTGTTACTTTTCTCAAGCATCGCATCTCACATGTATTGATCTTTCTTAAATGGGATTTAGAAAGGGTCCATGTTTGACTTTCATAGCACAAAGTTGGTATGAAGATGCTATTTATCATTTGTTGTTTAGCTGGCATAGAAATGTTTGGATGTCTTAACAATGGTGAAAGCTGGTATGTGACAGCATTTGCTTTTTGTATTCTCATGTCAATTTCTCTGTCTAGTTTTCCATCTTCTGTGAACATTGCGCCTAAATACTTGAATTCCTCTACTTGTTTTATTTCTTTGTCTTTGATCTTGATGTTTAATGGGTGTCTCAATTTGCTTATTCTTATAGCCTCTGTTTTTGCTGTGTTAATTTTCATACTGTAGTTTGTGCAGCTTTTATCTAGAGATGTTAAATGCTGTTGTAGCAGGTTTTCATCCTCATATATTAGGCATTGGTCATCTGCGAAGAGTAGCTCATTGATGTTGGAGTTTTCTACCTCTATGTTATTATTTGATTTGTCCTTATTGTTGGTTGTTTCCTGATTTATTTTGTCCATATATATGATGAAGAGGAGTGGTGAGAGGACACATCCTTGTCTTACTCCTGTTGTAACCTGAAACCATTCTGACAGACCTTCCGATGTTCTGATGGCACTTTGACTGTTTTTATATAGTGCTATTATATTTTCTAGTAGTTGTCCTAGAAGTTATCACACCTGACTAAATGTTATTTCTGAAGTTATCACAACTGACTAAATGTTATCTCTGAAGTTATCACAATTGACTAAATGTTATCTCTGAAGTTATCACAACTGACTAAATGTTATCTCTGAAGATATCACACCTGACTAAATGTTATCTCTGAAGTTATCACAACTGACTAAATATTATCTCTGAAGTTATCACAATTGACTAAATGTTATCTCTGAAGTTATCACAACTGACTAAATGTTATCTCTGAAGTTATCACACCTGACTAAATGTTATCTCTGAAGTTATCACAACTGACTAAATGTTATCTCTGAAGTTATAATAATTTAATAAATATTATCTCCGAAAAATGTGTAACGTTTATAGAGAAAGATGACAGTTTGAACCGCAAAGCACAATAAAGACAAAGTAAACAATATTAAAACACGTAAATGAATTAAGTATCTAGGAACATTGTTAACCTCAGATTGGTAGATCTACAACAGAGGTGAGATGCAGAATAGCTCAGGCAAAAGCAGCTTTCCAAAAAATGAGGAAAATATTGTGCAATTAATTTTTGACAATAGAAACAAGAAAAAGAGTTTTTAAATGTTATGTAGAGCCAGTCTCAACATATGGATGTGAATCATGGACAATATGACAGACAAGAAAATTACTGGGGGCTGTAGAAATGTGGTTTTACAGAAGCATGTTGAGAATACCATGGGCAGCTAAGAAGAGTAATGAAAATGTTCTGAAAGGGGCTATAGCAAAAGGGGAGCTAATTTCCAATTTTAGGAAGAAACAATCATCATTTTTTTGGCCATATAATGAGAATAGAACAGCTGGGATATATTGTAACAACTGGACAAATTGAGGGACGAAGAGATAGAGGGAAGCAAAGAGAAAAGATAGCAGACAGTTTTAGAGAATGGCTTGCCAGAAAGTGAACAAACAGAAATGATAAATAACTGTCGAGATAGAAAGTTGTGGAGAGACATGATCACCTACGCCAGCAGGCTTGTTACTTGATGATGATGATGGCGGACAGCAATTGTTATTAATATATTATAAAATGATATGCTGCCATGGAGACATACAGTCTATTACTGAATTATGTTTATTATTTCTATGTTTCACTATGAAAATATGCTATCACTTAGCGATATGTCATTATGTGAATATGTTATCATTTAGAAATACACTTGTAGGTATCACTATAGTGTACTTTGCGTGGTGTTAGTTCTGCTCTGTGTGCAGTGTCATAATTTCTCTGTACACTCTTCTCTGTGTCCAATCACATTTTTCTGTGTAGCTGCTACTCTATTTTGCGCACAATGAAATCTTTTCTGCGTACAATCTACACTATTCTGTGTAGTCTTCTATATTTTGTATACATTCTAATCTACTTATATACTACTCCGTGCGTACATCTCCTCTTCTCTCTGTACATTTTACTCTAAACTCCGTGTATAGTCTCTACTATATTGTGTACTCTGTACATTCTGCTATACTCTGTGTGTTCAGAACTCTCTATTCTCTATGTCACCCGTCCTGCTTCGCATGTAGTCCCCCTCTCCTCCCCACTCCCTCAACCTTCTTTGGCCATCCCCATCTATAGGAGTAAGCCTGAGTTTTGATAGAGAAAGGAACCAGCAGTGCAGTGTAAAGCACACTCCTATAAGGTATAATGACCGCTTTACAAAATAGGAACACAACACAGTACACACGTTTCGGCCCACATGCGGCCTTTTTCAGAGAACGAGAAAAACGACAACACACAATGAGGCACAGATAAATATAACTACATCTAGGATGATTGGGACAGGTAACTTAGGGTACATGGAGGATGATTGGGACAGGTAGGTTAGGGTACATGGAGGATGATTGGGCCAGGTAGGTTAGGGTACATCTAGGATCATTGGGACATATAGGTTAGGATACATCTAGGATCATTGGGACAGATAGGTTAGGATATATCAAGGATCATTGGGACAGATAGGTTAGGATACATCTAGGATCATTGGAACAGGTAGGTTAGAGTACATCTAGGATCATTAGAACAGATAGGTTAGGGTACATCTAGGATCATTGGGACAGGTAAGTTAGGGTACATCTAGGAGCATTGGGACAGGTAGGTTAGGGTACATCTAGGAGCATTGGGACAGGAAGGTTAGGGTACATGGAGGATGATTGGGCCAGGTAGGTTAGGGTACAGCTAAGGTCAATGGAACAGGTAGGTTAGGGTACATCTAGGATGATTAGGACAGGTAGGTTAGGGTACATCTAGGATGATTAGGACAGGTAGGTTAGGGTACAAAAAGGATGATTAGGACAGGTAGGTTAGGGTATATCTAGGATGATTGGGACGGGTAGGTTAGGGTACATCTAGGATCATTTGAACAGGTAGGTTAGGTACATCTAGGATTATTGGGACAGGTAGGTTAGAGTACATCTAGGATCATTGGGACAGGTAGGTTAGGGTACATCTTGGATTATTGGGACAGGTAGGTCAGGGTACATCTAGGATCATTGGGACAGGTAGGTTAGGTACATCTAGGATGATTGGGACAGATAGGTTAGGGTACATCTAGGATGATTGGGGCAGATAGGTTAGGGTACATCTAGGATGATTGGGACAGATAGGTTAGGGTACATCTAGGATCAATGGGACAGATAGGTTAGGGTGCATCTAGGATGATTGGGACAGGTAGGTTAGGGTACATCTAGGATCATTGGGACAGGTAGTTTAGGATACATCTTGGATAATTGGGACAGGTAGGTTAGGGTACATCTAGGGTCATTTTGACAGGTAGGTTAGGGTACATCTAGGATCATTGGGACATGTAGTTTAGGGTACATCTAGGATTATTGGGACAAGTAGTTTAGGGTACATCTAGGATCATTGGACAGGTAGGTTAGGGTACATCTAGGATCATTGAGACAGGTAGGTTAGGGTACATCTAGGATTATTGGGACAGGTAGGTTAGGGTACATCTAGGATCATTGGGACAGGTAGGTTAGGGTACTTTTAGGATTATTGGGACAAGTAGTTTAGGGTACATCTAGGATCATTGGGACAGGTAGGTTAGGGTACATCTAGGATCAATGAGACAGGTAGGTTATGTACATCTAGGATGATTGGGACAGATAGGTTAGGGTACATCTAGGATGATTGGGGCAGATAGGTTAGGGTACATCTAGGATGATTGGGACAGATAGGTTAGGGTACATCTAGGATCAATGGGACAGATAGGTTAGGGTGCATCTAGGATGATTGGGACAGGTAGGTTAGGGTACATCTAGGATCATTGGGACAGGTAGTTTAGGATACATCTTGGATGATTGGGACAGGTAGGTTAGGGTATATCTAGGGTCATTTTGACAGGTAGGTTAGGGTACATCTAGGATCATTGGGACATGTAGGTTAGGGTACATCTAGGATTATTGGGACAAGTAGTTTAGGGTACATCTAGGATCATTGGACAGGTAGGTTAGGGTACATCTAGGATCCTTGGGACAGGTAGGTTAGGGTACATCTAGGATTCTTGGGACAGGTAGGTTAGGGTACATCTAGGATCATTGGGATAGGTAGGTTAGGGTACATCTAGGATGATTGGGACAGGTAGGTTAGGGTACATATAGGATCATTGGGATAGGTAGGTTAGGGTACATCTAGGATGATTGGGACAGGTAGGTTAGGGTACATCTAGGATTATTGGGACAGGTAGGTTAGGGTACATCTAGGATTATTGGGACAGGTAGGTTAGGGTACATCTAGGATCCTTAGGACAGGTAGGTTAGGGTACATCTAGGATCCTTGGGACAGGTAGGTTAGGGTACATCTAGTATCAATGAGACAGGTAGGTTAGGGTACATCTAGGATTATTGGGACAGGTAGGTTAGGGTACATATAGGATCATTGGGATATGTAGGTTAGGGTACATCTAGGATCCTTGGGACAGGTAGGTTAGGGTACATCTAGGATCATTGGGACAGGTAGGTTAGGGTACATATAGGATCATTGGGACAGGTAGGTTAGGGTACATCTAGGATCAATGAGACAGGTAGGTTAGGGTATATCTAGGATGATTGGGACAGGTAGGTTAGGGTACATCTAGGATCATTGGGACAGGTAGGTTAGGGTACATCTAGGAGCATTGGGACAGGTAGGTTAGGGCACATCTTGGATCATTGGGACAGGTAGGTTAGGGTACATCTTGGATCATTGGGACAGGTAGGTTAGGGCACATCTTGGATCATTGGGACAGGTAGGTTAGGGTACATCTAGGAGCATTGGGACAGGTAGGTTAGGGTACATCTTGGATCATTGGGACAGGTAGGTTAGGGTACATCTTGGATCATTGGGACAGGTAGGTTAGGGTACATCTTGGATCATTGGGACAGGTAGGTTAGGGTACATCTAGGAGCATTGGGACAGGTAGGTTAGGGCACATCTAGGAGCATTAGGACAGGTAGGTTAGGGAGACGTGGACGGAGGAATAAGAGATGGAGAATCGAAAAAAAATGGTATGGTAAATGCTTTACGTGATTGATAGACGACACAAATTTGAACGACGTTTCGGTTCAAGCAGCCTTCAGCAGGAACAAACAAACAACACACACACAGATATGTAAGAAAATAAAACTGATCCTACATAGATAACTAGTAATGAAACATCCAAAACAAAATATTGGAAACTGGTTTAAGATAAGAGGTGGATAAGAGATGGGTTGATGAAATGAGGGAGAGATATGTACTACATGTTGGAGGATAGGTGAGATGTGGAAATATGGAAGTATATGCCTATCTAGAGAAATGATTACATATAAATAAGATAGACTTATCTTGTACGCAGGATTCGACCCTTCCTAGTCAGAGATGGCAGTCAAATGACGGAGAAAGGGACTATTAGTCCCGTGATAATAATCAGTCACGTGGTTAGACCAAAGGTCAGACATGTTGTGACGCAGCCAAACGTGACAGAGAAACCCCAAAAAGTGCCGTAAACATACCTCTTCCTCTGAATTGATTCACTGATTATCGCCTCGGAAGTTTCCCTCTATAATAATATTCATTTATTATTATTTGTCTCGAGTCTAAACCACTGGAAACTACTATTCGTGCTGTTTCGTCCTAAATGTTTGTCTGCAACGCAAGTATTCAGCCCTACCCTATCCGGGAGATACTTGTCTTAACAAGAAAAATATTTCAGAGCTGTGATCGCAGCCGTATGTTATAGTCATGGGAAAGCCTTCGCGAAAAGACATTGCCTACGAAGCTAATTTTTTAGTTAGCTGAGTGGCTGTGTTCCCTAGCGTTTGGCTTTTCGTGGCAAGGCGCTGTGCCACTGAGTACGGGTTCGATCCTGCCTTGGTCCATATTTTTTTCTGTTGTTGATTATTTGTCATTTTTTCCTAGTGCTGTAAACATACCTCTTCCTATGAATTGATTCACTGATTATCGCCTCGGAAGTTTCCCTCTATAATAATATTCATTTATTATTATTTGTCTCCAAACCCCAAAACAGCCTTACTAGTGTGACTATTTCAGCTACAAATGTCTGATGTTGTTCTATCAAATTGCAATGCTGAAAACCCCACTCTAGTTAGTGTTTCTCTTTCAGCCCTCAGGCTTACATCTATAGATGTCAATGGTTTGGCCCTCTAATTCTTTTTCTAATTTACAACACCCACAACATCTAATTTTCTTTTTCTCCAGAACGGGTTGCATGTGTTCCGACTTCTGCAGCTGTCGGTCTCCCGCGTGTGTACGCCTCTGATCTGCATTGCTCAGTGTGTAACAGTCGGCTGGGGCTACGGCGCCCGCCGGTTTGCCGGCCGGATAACCGAAATGACCGGACGAAATAAAAGCTTCATCTGGAAGTGGTCGTGGAGATGGGGATGCCCCTTCTTGCTCTCGGTGAGTTATGCAGTCTCCACGACTTTAGGGCATTCTTAGTTTTATTTCTTTTTCTCTCGCGTATTTTTACTTTCTTCACACTCTATGCCTTGTTCTCATTATCTGTATCTCAACTTTTGTATTTTTCCTCCTGTCTTTATTCTTTTCTAAATCTATCTCCGACTTTTTCTTGTTTTACTCTTTTCATTTATAGCTTTGCCTCATTTCTCTAATTGCTCCACTCTTTTTAATTTTCTACTCACCTTTTTTTTTCTTCCTATTCTTCTTTCCCACTCTTGTCTTTTTGCTCTCTCCACTTTCTCACAATTAAAAATTCACTTTCTTATTTTTTCTTTCTGTTCCTCACCGCTTTAATCGTTTCACTGGTCTTCTTTTCTTTGCGCCTCTCCCAGCCTCTCTCTCTCTCACTCTCTTCTTCCTTCATTTCCATAACTCTTATTTTTTCCATTTCATTCTTTATTGCCCTTTACTTCTCACCCACTCCTGAAAATGTAAGTTTCAATAGTTTTTTTTATCTAATTCTCTAAAGTTTACTTTCACATTCCTCCATGTGCGTATATGTCATGTGTGTGAGGTGTGTGTGAGTCTAGCGTGTCTAGATTATGTGCGTGTGTGTCGCGTTGTACCAGATTTTGAGTTTGAGAGGGTTAAATAGTATACTAGATAGTGGAGTTAGTAGAGTTAACAATACAACTTTGGACAGGGGGAATGACCGAGGAGAGATGGTAAGTTTTCAGCCACGTTGATCACTAGTCAGTTTGAAGGTCATCTCGGGAACCTCGATGTCAGCTATGGTCACGTGACGAGGTCGACAAGCCAAACTATCGGGCTGGATTAGTCAGTTCTCGCTGGTATCTCGATTAGAGAAGACATGGTGGGTTAGAGCAGGGATGCGCTCTCAAGAAGGATAATTATATGGAGAGAATGGCTGACACCTGGACAGCGACGGTTAGCTAATTAGCTTCAGGTAAAAAGATCAACCAGCAGTTTAGAAGAATGAAGTGAAATTAGATAAAGATGATTAGAAGCTTGGATCCACCCTGGACAGTTTTAAAGAACATAGAGGATCTGATAGATCAGGTCAAGTGGATCTGCATAGCAGTTGTTAAAATCACGCTGGAGTGTGAGAGTGTGGTGTGTTGTTGATTATAGGTATCTGTAGAATGCTTTGACTACGATGTTATATGGAATTAAGCCTCTTTTAGTACTGGACAGAGGAGCCAATCTCTAAAAATATTGCCTGGAATTGTCAGTTGCGTTGCTGTCCATTGATATGTATTGATGTCTAAACCTGTTTATCTAAATCTGCAAAGTCTATACAAAAGTAAAAAAAAATGTAAAGAGCCCCAGTACTCCAATTGGTGAATAGGGAATATGGTGTTAGTGACCATAAATTTTACAGACCTTCAGCACATGATTTTTGGGGTAATGTGGTCGGTATTACACCCGTGCCGCTTTACTTTCCCAGAAAAAAGCCGTTACTCATTTAAGGCTGGGTGAACCCGGAAGCCGTCGGTTGGGATCGAGCCCTACCTCTTGTCCTTTGTAATCCATTTCACTACCCACTGAGCTATCGCGGCTCCCGAAGTCTATATAGTACTCAAAGAAAGGTCTGGAGAGATCCGGCCTTACATGATAGCAGGAAGACGCCAGAGAACATATTTGGACAAGATCACGCTTCCCTCATAAGTTACGTCGACGCCTTAATCACGCTCTTTAATAGTGCAGGGAACAGGACGAAGCTTCGATAATGTATTTGATATCTGTATTTACGTTCATCTTCTATTTTCATTGTCTCACGCTCGAATGTGTAACATTATTAACCCCCCCCCTCACACACACACACACACACGTCTCCGCCATAAATGTCCTCTTCTACCTTTCAGCTCCCTGTGGAGCACAGGTCTTCAACAAACACTTTCCAAACCTTCTGTTTCTTGCCATTCTTTTAAGATTATTACATGTCTTCCCCATCATCTTCATCTCTCCTTCTGTCTGTCTTCTCAAAGAATTTCTTGGTCTTCCTCTTTGTCTTTCCCTTCCTGGCAGACAAAAGGTGAGTCGGCAACCCGGACTCCTTCCGGCTTTCTCTGGCTTGCACATAAATGTCCTTGCTTCATCAAAAATGTATGTGAAATGTTGGACTGATCCCTGCAGTCAAGCTTGTCCAAGAACTCTTCTTACATTGCAAATGTTATGGAAACGATAATAATGTTAGCACATAAAATGTGAATGTAGCCATAAAAAAGAGCCTAACAAGGTTCATGCTATGGATACTTGATAAGTAGAATATACAGCCGACGTTGTGTCTTGATAAGATCTTTCAAGAAAAGAACAAGAAATGATGGACGTTGTAACATAAGACCTTCCATGAAGAGAACAAAGCAATTATTGATGTTGTAAAATAGGATCTTCCGCGAAGAGAACACGATATTATCGATGTTGTAACATAAAAACTTTCAGAAGAGAACAAGATATTATCGATGTTGTAACATAAAAACTTTCAGAAGAGAACAAGCCATTTTTTGACGTTGTAACATAAGGTCTCTACAACAAATACTAAACACTGCCAACATTATGACGTAAAGCCTTACACGACAGACACAATCAATGTTGCGACATAAGACCTCCTCGACAGACACAATCAACGGACATAAATTAAACAAATGCCAAAGTTTATGATTAATTTAAGGATTGGATTTTTGTGCCCTAAAGAAAGTCAAAAATGAAAAATGTCAAATGCGACCTAAAAATCATCGAAATATGCTAGCATTTATAGCCTTAAAAATACAAAATTTGACATAAATATAAAAAAATAAGCAGAAATATAACATAAATTAATTACTCATTTGGCATTAAAAATGACATTAAATTATCCATTTTTAGAACTACAGAAGATAGTATCCTGACATACGGTAAGTGAACTAAAAGTGTTCTTTAAATTTCCATCTAAATATTTATTTTGAATTACGTTATCTGAGTTATATACGCTGTATTTATTCAGGCGGGTTTATGTGTGTCTTAGCTATAACATTACACAGATAGTTTTTTTTCCCCGCATAATAAAGGGTATCTACATGAAAGTTCTCCATCTATCTATTGACCTTTCGAGCCATAGCTGGTTCATAGGGCATAAACCAAGATACTCTTTCTCTTATCTAAATTTGTATTCTACCACTTTTCAATCCTTGTAAAGATCTTTATCAAATCTCGCCATTTGGCTCTTTTCTGTGCAATGAACTATTTCATTGAGGGAGCCGCATCCTGCTGCTCTTGCCTCTCTGATCAATGTTCTTCTCAGTGTCTCTCTGGGTCGGCCTCTTTATATATATATACAGTAAAGTCTCGATTATGCGGTACTCAATAATCCGGAATTCTCAATTTAACGGACTTTTT
Source organism: Megaustenia siamemsis (assembly GCA_032433765.1). Classification (NCBI taxonomy): domain Eukaryota; kingdom Metazoa; phylum Mollusca; class Gastropoda; order Stylommatophora; family Ariophantidae; genus Megaustenia; species Megaustenia siamemsis. Next base: position 15,815,267 of record JAVIAB010000001.1, read on the forward strand.
TTTTTTTAATTATTATAGGGAGAAAGCTTGAATCATGTTTTGTTCAGTTAAATTAAATGCCTTTATCCGGAAATCGAAAACGCTACAACACGGTTTGTGCGCTGCGCTTACTTCTACAGGCTCTATCATTACACAATATTGCGTTTACAATAGTGTATTTACAGTAATATGCTTCAAATAGGAGCGAACATATTTTATTCAATCCAGACATTGTGTCTCCAAATATTCCAAGTAAAAGCGACAGACAGTCTATATCTTCACTTTTCCCCCGACTAAATGTTTTTGTCGGGAAATCTTAGTCGTGCCAAAAACACTTATCTACATGATTTTACAAATTTGCTTAATTTTCTCATAGCCTGCTTTAGATCTAAAGTTGGTCATGAATTTGTCAAAAATATGGCGTTTGACAGTCTGACCGAACATTAGAAGCAGACGTATTGTTTGTGAAAATTGAAGAGCCCATAACTTTGATGATTATAAATCAAAGGTTGAGCAGCCGGCGTGCAGTGACATAGAGATGATGAGAAGAAAGGGGGAGGGGTTCAAAAATTACCGACTGGAAATTAAAAAAGAGTAAGATACAGAGTTTGACGTTAGTTTGTCTCAGACATTTGTGCAAGCTGAAATTCGTTCCATCAGTATAAATTATACATGATATGCTATAAACGCATGTGTGCATACTTTTTAACGGAATACATTTTTGTGTTAAATAATGGCCTCTGCGAGTGCAAACCACACCTCAATTTCCCGCAAAGGTAAACGCAAGCGAACTGTATTGACACTGAACCAGAAGATTGAAATCGCTAGTAGACTTGAAAAAGGCGTTAATCGCAACGTTTTGATGACTGAATTTGGCATAGCCTCTTCAACATTATATGACATACGAAATCAAAAAGATGAGTTGTTTAAGTTTGCGTCGGAGTCTGAAAGCAGCAACAATATACACCAGAGACGAAGTATGAAACGGCCAAAATTTGAAAAACTCGACGACGTCCTTTATGTGTGGTTTTTAGAAAGTAGAAGAAAAGGAATGCCAATATCAGGACCCATGTTGATAGAGAAAGCTAGTGAATGTCACACGAATTTAAATATTTCTGAGCATTGCAATTTTTCAATAAGTTGTTTTTTCATAAATTTTGAGTTTGGTTTTCTTACTCTCGATTATCCAGAAAAATTCAATTATCCAGAATGGGTTCTTCCCCGAGCATTCCGGATAATCGAGACTTTACTGTATATATATATATATCTTATATATATATATATATATGGGAGCCGCGATAGCTCAGTGGTTAGTGAACTGGACTACTAAGGACAAGGGGTAGGGTTCGATCCCAACCGACGGCTTCCGGGTTCACCCAGCTTTAAATGGGTGCCGGATTTTTTTCTGGGAAAGTAAAGCAGCACGGGCGTAATACCGACCACATTACCCCAAAAATCATGTGCTGAAGGTCTGTAAAATATAGGGTCACTAACACCATATTTCCCTATACGCCACTTGGCGTGACGGGGGTACTTTATATATATATAACATTATATTTTTATTTTATTTTATTTATTTATATATTTATTTAGGGAGCCGCGATAGCTCAGTGGTTAGTGAACTGGACTACAAATAGCAAGAGGTAGGATTCGATTCCAACCAACGGCTTACAGGTTCACCCAGCCTTAAATGGGTACCGGATTATTTTCTGGGAAAGTAAAGCGGCACGGGCGTAATATCGACCACATTACCCAAAAAATCATGTGCTGAAGGTTTGTAAAATTTATGGTCACTAACACCATATTCCCTATACGCCACTTGGCGTGATGGGGCTCTTTACTTTTAAAAAAAATATATTTATTTTATTATTAATTTTTCATTATTTATTTTATAATTATTTTATATTTATATATTTATTTTAATTTTATTTTTTTTTAAATATTATTATACTAATCAATATATACATATATATGATGAAAGTTTTATTGTAGATAAAATGACAACAAATAGGGCCAAATACATATATGTATGCCCCCAATTTGATCAAAATATGACCTAAACCTAATTTATGGTCAAAATATGCATTTACCTTCTTCTTTCTTCTTCTTTCCTTCCTCATTTGCCTTTCAGCGTCGAGGGGAGATATATTGTGCGGTCTTTTGCTCTTATGTTCGCCTCTGCTGCTGTTATGTTTCCTAGTGCTTCTAATGATCCATCAATCCATCTTTTTCGTGGCCGACCCTTGGGTCTAGTATTCTCACAACGTTTGTTGAAGGCTCGTTGTGTTTTGTTTTGATCTTTCTGCCTCGTCACGTGGGCAAACCATTTTATCTGTTTTTTTTTTTTTATATTTTCTATGACGGGGGCTATTCCTACCTTTTTGCTCAGATCTTCATTTCTGATCTTATCTGTAAGACTGTTTCCTGTCATTCGTCTGACACATTTCATCTCAGTAGAGGTTATTTTTCTTATTGTTCTTGCATCTAGGGTCCAGGTCAGGCATTGGTAGCACAAATTTGGAATGAAGATTGTATGGTATAGGGTTCGTTTTGTTTCTAGAATTATTTCCTTGTTGGACAATAGTTTGTATACATTTATATAAGCAATAAAAACAGCGTCAGTGTTTTTTATTTAAAAAAAAAATACTTGTCCGGAAAAAATATAACCCTGTCAGAACAATCAAAGTGCTAGTAGTTATAACCTTTTGCCGTCTCCACATTAAAGGTTGGTTGAAGTACTGTAATCAAAGTAGAGAGCTGGTGGTGTCGATCTAGGTAGCAAAGATGTAATTTCATAATCATTGTGATATATATATATATATATATATATATATATATATATATATATATATATATATATATAATGGAAGGCATGGTTCTTGGGCGACCCATCATGGGCAGACCAAGAAGAATGTGATTTCAAGACCTCAAGTAGACAATTGAACGTGACACAGAAGAAGTGGAAAATCTGGCTAGAGACAGATTCTTTCAGACGGGCTGTGGTGAATGCAACGTTCTGCAAAGGACATGCGACCTGATGATGATGATAGATGTTGTAATATCACTGTGCATTATGATATCTTTATAAATTACCATTATGATAACTTCATGTATATGACATTATATATTATATATATATATATATGTGTGTGTGTATGGGCTGCGATATACATAGTCTGTGCATTATTTGTGTGTATCTTGTGCCATCTCTGCTCTGATATTTCTCTTTGCTGTGATAATTCTCTATGATGTTATATGTCTGTATCTTGTGGTATCTCTGCGCTCTCATATTTCTCTGCGGTATTATATATATATATGCATATGTTATAATAATTCTCTCTCTCTCTCTCTCTCTCTCTCTCTATCTCTCTGTGTGCTATACTTCAGCTTTGTTATGAATTCAACCATATTTCATTTCGATCGTGAATGTGTCTTTCTTTCTTTCTTTCTTTTTTTCTTTCTTTCTTTCCTTCCTTCTTTCTTTCTTTCTTTATTGTATGTCTGTCTGTATGTCTTTCATTTTTATTTATTTCTTTCCTTCTATCTTTCTTTCTTTCTTTTTTCTTTCTTTTCTTTTCTTCTCTTTCTCTTCTACCCATTCTAATGTCAGGGAGATACCAAGTTCTGGTTCTTGCCCTTTTGGCGTCTTCAATCATTGCCAATTGATGTTGTTCTAGTGCTTCCTTGATGTCTGTCCAACTTACTTACTCTCGATAATGCTCTTCTCTATTCTCCTCTTTTAATATATGCTTTCTTTTTGATAAGGAATCACACACGTCATTCTTTCTAGATGGCCAAACCAGTTTATTTATTGTTTCTGTATGTAGCTTATGATTGGTAAAATGCCCAGTCTTGGTCTTATAATATCGTTTCTCATTCTGTCTTTTCTGGTCACTCCATGCTAATTTACTACAATGTATTTGTATACTATAACTCCCTTGTAAGTGTTTGTTTTGTATGTGGGTGCTGTGAAAGTAATGTTGCTAACAAGTAGAACTACCCTCTTTCTACTGCACTGTTAAACTGAAATCAGAGTATATATCTTATTCTCCATTCCTACATTTCCTGACCACATCTTTCCTTCCTTCCTTCCTTCCTTCCTTCCTTCCTTCCTTCCTTCCTTCCTTCCTTCCTTCCTTCCTTCCTTCCTTCCTTCCTTCCTTCCTTCCTTCCTTCCTTCCTTCCTTCCTTCCTTCCTTCCTTCCTTCCTTCCTTCCTTCCTTCTTAACTTCTTTCCTTCTTTCCTTCCTTCCTTCCTTTCCTTCCCTTCATTCCTTTCGTCATTTCTTCCTTCCTTCTTTCTTTACTCCCTTTCTGCATCCCTCCCTCCCTCCATTCCTTCCTTCCATTCTCCCTTCCCTTCTTTCTTCCTTCCTATTAAGGAAAAAAAATCATATTCTTCCATCAACAGCTGGTCGTGCTCGCCTCACTCGTGACCGTTAATCTGCTCCGTGACCTACCACAGAAGGATAAAAACAAAACGTGGCTGCTCGGCGTCGCCTGGGCCATTAGTCCTCTCATTATTCTGCCTGGAGTAACTATGGCGGGTGTGTCTTTTTTCAGTGTCTTCGGGACATTTAAGCAAGTAGGTCAAGGTTTTCTGTTAATATCTGCATTACTAGTAGGTCATTGTTGGAGAACATTAGGTGGTCATTGTTGGAGAACATTTGGTAGTCATTGTCGGAGAACACTAGGTGGTCATTGTTGGAGAATATTAGGGGGTCATTGGTGGAGAACATTAGGTGGTCATTGTTGGAGAACATTAGGTGGTCATTGTCGGAGAACACTAGGTGGTCATTGTTGGAGAATATTAGGGGGTCATTGTTGGAGAACATTAGGTGGTCATTGTCGGAGAACACTAGGTGGTCATTGTTGGAGAATATTAGGGGGTCATTGGTGGAGATCATTAGGTGGTCATTGTTGGAGAACATTAGGTGGTCATTGTTGGAGAACATTAGATGGTCATTGTTGGAGAACATTAACAGGTCATTGCTGGAGAACATTAGATGGTCATTGTTTAAGAGCGTTAGTAGGTCATTGTTGGAGAGTATTAGTAGATCATTATTTAAAAACATTAGCAGGTATCTGTCGGAGAACATTAGTAGATTATTGTTGGAGAACATTACTAGGTCATTGTTGCAGAACATTACTAGGTCATTGTTGGAGAACATTACTAGGTCATTGTTGGAGAACGTTAGTAGGTCATTATTGGAGAACATTAGTTGATCGATGTGTGAAACATTAGTAGGTCATTGTTGGAGAACATTAGTAGATCATTGTTGGAGAACAATAGTCGATCATTGTTGGAGAACATTAGTAGATTATTTGTGGAGAACATTTGTAGATCATTTTAGAAAATATTAGTAGATCATTGTTGGAGAACATAAGTATGTCATTGTTGGAGAGAATTAGTAGGTCATTGGTGGAGAACATTAGTAGGTCATTGGTTAAGAACATTACTAGGTCATTGTTGGAGAACATTATTAGATCATTGTTGGAGAACATTATTAGATCATTGCTGGAGAACATTATTAGATCATTGCTGGAGAACATTGTTTTACAATTGTTGGAGAACAATAATAGATCACTGTTGGAGAACATTAGTAGATCATTTTTGGAGACCATTATTAGATTATTGTTGGAGAACATTTGTAGATCTTTGTTGGAAGGCATTAGTAGTTCATGGTTAGAGAAAATTATTAGGTCATTGGTGGAGAGCCTTAGTAGATCATTGTTGGAGAGCATTAGAAGATCATTGTTGGAGAGCATTAATAGATCATTGGTGGAGAGCATTAGTGGATCATTATTGGAGAGCATTAGTAGATCATTATTGGAGAGCATTAGCAGATCGATGTGTGAGACACTAGTAAATCAACGTCGGATATACCAGTATGTCAACATTTACCACAGTAGTAGGTCATTGTAGGATACATTAGAACGTCAACTTATGACACACTAATAGATCTATGTGTTACACGTGTCAGCGTGTGATACACTAATAGGTTAACATCAGATATAGTAATAAATCAGCGTGGGACACGTCAGTTTATGACACACCTTTGCAATATATTTGTTGCTTAATTATCAATATAACATCAACGTCAACATGTGATATACAAGTAGGTCATTGTGTGACAGGCTAGCAGGTCACGTAATACAGTAGTAGGTCAATGTGTGACAAAGCAGCAGATCATGTGAAACACTAGTAGGTCAATATGTGACAAAATAGCAGATCATGTGATACACTTGTAGGTCAATATGTGACAAAATAGCAGATCATGTGATACACTTGTAGGTTAATATGTGACAAAACAGCAGATCATGTGATACACTTGTAGGTCAATATGTGATAAAGAAGCAAATCATGTGATACATTTGTTGATAAACATGGAACAAAGCAGCAGATCATGTGATACACTTGTTGATCAATATGTGACAAAATGGCAGATCATGTGATACACTTGTATGTCAATATGTGATAAAATAGCAGATCATGTGATACACTTGTAGGTCAATATGTGACAAAGGAGCAAATCATGTGATACACTTGTAGGTCAATATGTGACAAAGGAGCAAATCATGTGATACACTTGTTGATCAATATGTAATAAAGCAGCAGATCATGTGATACACTTGTTGATCAATATGTGACAAAGCAGAAGATCATGTGATACACTTGTAGGTCAATATGTGACAAAGCAGCAGATCATGTGAAACACTACTAGGTTAATATGTGACAGGCCAGTACATCATACGATGCACTAGTATTTCAGCATGTAAACACTAATAGGTCAACTTGTAAGAGACTATCTGCTCAATGTATGATACCCTAGTATGTCAACTGTAGATAAACTTATAGATCAATGCGCTACACTATATGTCATTTTGTAATTCATTAGCACTACACACTTGTTAATCAATTATTGATGCATTAATAGGCAAATATATTAAACGCTAGTATGGCACAATTTTAGTAGGTCATTGTGGGATGTAGGTATGCTCAGATTGGTCAGATTTTTTTTTGTTTTATTTATTTATTTATTTTTTTTGCGTTTGCCAGCTTTTACCTCTGGCGAAGTCTTAACTAAGAACTGAATTTTGAGAATTAATCCGTTTTTCCCTAACAGCCGTGTGCGTAGGGGTCCCTAGCCGCACAGGCAGATAACTCCATCTTCAGAGATATTCATATTTATTCCGTCGATGAGTAATTGACGTTTGAAAACCGGGCCTCGATGCTGAGATCAGGAGTGGTTGCCGTAAAGAGAAATTATAAATAGACAACCCAACTGGGATCAGGTTTCATTAGAAACTTTAGTAGGTCGTACATTTGGTGGGTCATAATTTAAGTGAGCCACGTGATTGGTGGTACTAGCAGTATGTCTTAATATTAGTAGGGCACAGTACAAGTAGGTCACTTCTTCAACTACACCAGCCAGGTTTACACATTTTTGTTTTGTTGTTTATTGTCCCAGTTAAAGGCCTACTTGGCCGAAACGTCGTTCGACTTTTGTTTTGTTTGCCACCTACGTAAAGCTGTTACCATACCACATTTTTTTTAAAATGTCATTATTATCATCAGCTTTACAATAGCTTCGCATCTCTATGCATCTTTATGGCTTTACCTCTTTACACTCTAAACACACTCTAAACTACACTCTAAACTACACTCTAAACTCTACGCTCTCACTCTATTCTCCCCAGCGACTGAAACAGCTCCGGTCAACGACCTCAACATGGGGTCCCGGGCACCCTGAACACGAGCCACAAGCTGACCTGCCAGATTACGTCATATGTCACCCTGACCCCTTCCGGCCAGCTAATGCGCTGGCTATGTTGACAGCCAACCTCTACCTCCCGAACATCGTCAACTTCGTCAACATGGGGTAAGCCAAGAACATTTTTATAGCTTGCAGTACTAACCTCAAATGTTCATATATTTAGATAATTGTCAATTACAGATAAATGTCTCTTTTAACCATATTTAAATAAGCACCCATTGCGTCTAAGTGTCCATTCAAAACATATATAGCTCACTGTCCATTACCACGAAGTGTCCATTCAGAACATATATAGCTCACTGTCCATTACCACTAAATGTCCATTCAGAACATATATAGCTTATTGTCCATTACCACTAAATGTCCATTCAGAACATATATAGCTTATTGTCCATTACCACTAAGTGTCCATTCAGAACATATATAGCTTATTGTCCATTACCACTAAATGTCCATTCAGAACATATATAGCTTATTGTCCATTACCACTAAATGCCCATTCAGAACATATATAGCTTATTGTCCATTACCACTAAGTGTCCATTCAGAACATATATAGCTTATTGTCCATTACCACTAAATGTCCATTCAGAACATATATAGCTTATTGTCCATTACCACTAAATGCCCATTCAGAACATATATAGCTTATTGTCCATTACCACTAAATGCCCATTCAGAACATATATAGCTTATTGTCCATTACCACTAAGTGTCCATTCAGAACATATATAGCTTATTGTCCATTACCACTAAATGCCCATTCAGAACATATATAGCTTATTGTCCATTACCACTAAATGCCCATTCAGAACATATATAGCTTATTGTCCATTACCACTAAGTGTCCAGTATGGAAATATTGAGATTTTTTATTATTGAGACTTTTCGCACCGAGTACAGCCTACGCACCGAGTACAGCCTACTGTTCCGCTGAACTTTGTTATCTTTGACCAATATTCAGTCAGTTGTCCGGCTGACGGTCACCGAGTTTTTGTTTCGTTACTTCTTTATTTAGAAACTTTTTACAACTTAAAGCAAGTGGAAATCTCCAGCAAAATGTTTATTTTTACATAATTTGGCAGTAGGCCATGGTATTTCGTTACTTTGTAGTTAAAACAAAAAATTTCCGTGAGATACCATTTTCCTTTGATGTTAGAGACGAGCCCTCGAAATCGTCTCATTTCACAAGACGATTTACTTTAAGCTATTTATTTCAATAAAAATTTAGAATCAATTTTGTTTGTTTGTAACGAATCATAGCACGAAGCTTTTATATTGTTCGATTACAGATCTGTCTCGGAGTAAATTTAAAAAATCGGCATTTTTTTTCTTTAAACGCAATTCAAATGTTTTTATAAGTTAAGATCTTGTGTGCATATCGTGTGGCACATAACGTTATAAACATAAAAATACACATTTTATGTGAGCTTTATGTGTGCTAATTGTATATGAAAATGGTGTGTGTGTGCAAAATGATTAATTCTGAAAGTATTTAATTATAAAGGCATCGCGGATATCACATATCCTATCATATGCCAAGATCTGGTCAGTGAAATGAGAAAAAAAAATTATTTATCGAATATGTCTGATATATTTTTCTATAAATTGTCTTCTTTCGTTACAATATTGTATTACATTTTTGTTTACTACATGTGTACTATTACTTCAATCTTCTCTTCATCATTAAGTACTGGGCCTGCTGGCGTAGGTGATCATGTCTCTCCACAATTTTCGATCTCGATAGTTATTTATCATTTCTGTTGTTGACCTTCTGCCAAGCCATTCTCTTGAGCTGTCGGTTACTTTTTCTCTTTGATTTCCTTCTATCCCTTCGTCCCTCAATTTTCCCAGTTGTTACAATGCATTCCAGTTATTCTCTTGTCATTGCATGGCCAAAAAATGATGATTGTTTCTTCCTAATATTCGAAATTAGCTCTCTTTTTGATGTGATCGCTTTCATAACGTTTTCATTACTCTTCTTAGCTGTCCGTGGTATTCTCAACATTCTTCTGTAAAACCACATTTCTACAGACTCCAGTGATTTTCTTGTTTGTTGTCATATTGTCTATGATTCACATCCATATGTTAAGACTGACTCTACATAACATTTAAGAACTCTTTTTCTTGTTTCGATTGTCAAAAATGGATTGCATCTTCCTCATTTTTTTTTGGAAAGCTGTTTTTGCCTGAGCAATTCTGCATCGCACCTCTTTTGTACATCTTCCGTCCTTGGTTTAACAAAGTTCCCAAATATATATTTAAATCATTTACATGTATCTTCTCTTACTTGATGTATAAAATATGTAGACTGAAGCCTTGAAAAACCCACAGTTTCAAAAAATCTCAAACATCGACATTGTTGTCGAGGACTGGTAGCAGTAGCCACTAAGACCCGCCTCTCCCCCCCCCCCCCCCCAATACCAATACCTCCTCCCGTTCCTTTCCTAAATTTTGCAACAGTTTTTTTTTTAAATTATAAATGTAAAGTAAAGCCACATGACACTTCCAGCTTTTTGTGAGTCCCGTTATGTTTTGTTTTCTTCTACATACGTCGTAGCGTAGCGGTGTTCGCAGCTACAGATTCATCTCTTGTCCATCTACAACTGTTAGTTCCATGCAACATTTCTTAGATATTCTCTATCCAACGTGCTGTCGGTCTTCCTCGTGCCATGAAGCGAGATCGTCATGTGTTGAAGACACGAAACGGAAGCTGGTTATGTTTCCCTTTCATACAGCAACCTGATCACTTTGTTTCCTCGTTTACTCTGTTTGTTTACTCTGTTTCCAGGGAAACTTTTTGTACAGGGGACCCGTTTATGTGCGAGATCAGCAGTTAAGATCACCAACCGTCTTATACCTTTATTCTAATGATTTTAGACTTTAGAATAGAGCGGCCTCACTGCAGGCGGGGCTGAGCGGATATGGGAAGTCCTCGTTCCAGCAACCAAGAAAATTGTCATCCCGATCGTCGATACTGTTATATTAAGTACGGAAGAAAAAGTAAAGAGCCCCATCACGTCAAGTGGCATATAGGCAATATGGTGTTAGTGACTATAATTTTTACAGACCTTCGGTACATGATTTTTTGGGGTAATGTGGTCGGTATTACGCCCGTGCCGCTTTACTTTCCCAGAAAAAAAAAAATCCGGTACCCATTTAAGACTGGGTGAACCCGGAGGTCGTTAATCGGGGTCGAACCTGACCTCTTGTCCTTTGTAGTCCAGTCCACTAACCACTGAGCTATCCGGCTCCTGATACTGTTATATTAAAGGTTGTAAACTTACGCGTTAATTTTGTTATAATAATATTTATCTATATGACAGGAGATTCTATCGCTGGGACGTTTAGTCATTGGAGATGGTTGCACAAGATTGCTAAATTGGCGAGCAAGTTCGAATTAAGGCATAAAGAGAAGAGAACACGAGAGGCACATCACTTAATCTCGTCTCTCTACTAATGTAGCTGTTAGGTACAATTTTATGTTTACTGTACATTCGTATCACTTAGTTTAAAAAAAAAAAAAAAAAAAAGATACAGGTGATGTCAACATAAAATGTGCCTTCCCTCAGCGGGATACGGTCAGTTAAATTACAAGCTACTTGAGTAGGTCTTATTGGTTCCATTAAATCGCGTCTCAAGTTTGAAACATGTTTTGTGATCAACATTAGTGTATGGAAGTCCCTATGCAAATCGTGGAGCAGAATGGGGCTAAGAAATACCTTGCCCTGTTCGCTGAGAAACATTTTGCCGTGCTCGTTGAGAAACACTTTGCCCTGTTCGCTAAGAAACACGTTGCCCTGTTCGCTAAGAAACACGTTGCCCTGTTCGCTAAGAAACACCTTGCCTTGTTCGCTAAGAAACACTTTCTCTGTTTGATTAGAAATATAAGAAATACTCTGCCCTGTTCGCTAGGAAACACTTTGCCCTGTTCGCTAAGAAACACTTTGCCCTGTTCGCTAAGAAACACTTTCTCTGTTCGCCAAAGAAATACTTTGCCCTGTTCGCTGGGAAGCAACTTGCCCTGTTCGTTAAGAAACACTTTGCCCTGTTCGTTAAGAAACAGTTTGCCCTGTTTGCTGAGAAACACTTTGCCCTGTTCGCTAAGACACACTTAGCCTGTTCGCTAAGAAACATCTTGCCCTGTTCGCTGTGACATAATTTGTTGAAAAATGTCCTGAGAAATAAGCCAGATTGTATTTGTAAATTATAATAAATAAATCAGTAATAACCAATCAAAAAAGCCTTCAACCTTCAGTCTCTTATATTTGCCAGTCCTCTAGCCCAAAACAAGACCTGGTGGCCCCAAGTTTCATCTCTGATGTGGGGACAGTGACCAGTTCAGAAGATGATACGTCCATGGGGTCGCCTGCCTCAAAAAGCAGCTTCTTTACCCGTTGCCAAGCAACCGTTTCCTGTTTAAGTCACGTGGTTGGCCTGGGAAATGTTGTGCGATTCCCATACCTGGCATACAGGCACGGCGGAGGTAAGTGGCGAGTACTGTAGCATGTCCTACGGTAAATTAATGTATCGTGAACCCAGCATTGAAGTACTGTAACGTGAATGTGACTAAGGTACTTCAAGGTGACCTTGACTGAGGTACTGTTTTGTGAGTTCAGTAATAGTATGTCTTAACGCGACGTTGAACTAAGGATTTGTATGTAATGTGACTTCACAAGCGTACGTACTGTGAGCCCAGTATACAACTACTGTAATGTGACTTCACAAGCGTACTGTATTGTGAGCCCAGTATATAACTACTGTAATGTGACTTCACAAGCGTACTGTACTGTGAGCCCAGTATACAACTGCTGTAATGTGACTTCACAAGCGTACTGTACTGTGAGCCCAGTATACAACTACTGTAATGTGACTTCACAAGCGTACTGTATTGTGAGACCAGTATACAACTACTGTAATGTGACTTCACAAGCGTACTGTATTGTGAGCCCAGTATACAACTACTGTAATGTGACTTCACAAGCGTACTGTATTGTGAGACCAGTATACAACTACTGTAATGTGACTTCACAAGCGTACTGTATTGTGAGCCCAGTATACAACTACTGTAATGTGACTTCACAAGCGTACTGTACTGTGAGCCCAGTATACAACTACTGTAATGTGACTTCACAAGCGTACTGTATTGTGAGCCCAGTATACAACTACTGTAATGTGACTTCACAAGCGTACTGTATTGTGAGCCCAGTATACATCTACTGTAATGTGACTTCACAAGCGTACTGTATTGTGAGCCCAGTATACAACTACTGTAATGTGACTTCACAAGCGTACTGTATTGTGAGCCCAGTATACAACTACTGTAATGTGACTTCACAAGCGTACTGTATTGTGAGCCCAGTATACAACTGCTGTAATGTGACTTCACAAGCGTACTGTATTGTGAGCCCAGTATACAACTGCTGTAATGTGACTTCACAAGCGTACTGTATTGTGAGCCCAGTATACAACTGCTGTAATGTGACTTCACAAGCGTACTGTATTGTGAGCCCAGTATACAACTGCTGTAATGTGACTTCACAAGCGTACTGTATTGTGAGCCCAGTATACAACTGCTGTAATGTGACTTCACAAGCGTACTGTATTGTGAGCCCAGTATACAACTACTGTAATGTGACCTTATGTTGTGCGACTGACTCAGGTTCTATAATGTGAGTCCATCAATAAGGTACCATAACGTGAACCTGAACTAAGGTACTATATCGTAGAGCCAGGTTTGAATAACTGTAACGTGACCCTACACTACGGTACTGTATTCTTCTTCTCCTTCCTCTTCCTCTTCTTTCCTTCCACATTTGCCTTTCAGCGTCGAGGGGAAATGTAGTTTGCGGTCTTTTGCTCTTCTGTTCGCCTCTGCTGCTGTTATGTTTCCTAGTGCTTCTAGTATTCCGTCGATTCATCTTTTTCGTGGCCGACCCTTGGGTCTGGTATTCTGACAACGTTTATTGAAGGCTAGGAAAAATAAAAAATAGAAAAAATTGGTATGGTAGAAGCTTTGCGCGATAAGTAAACCTTCTAACATACCATTTTTTTTCTATTTTGTATTTTCCCTCACATTCAGCTTTACTGCAGTCTTGCATTTTTATGCATTCATTTGCATTTCTTTGCCTTAACCCATTATTGAAGGCTCGTTGTTTTGTGTTTTTATCTTTCTGCCTTGTCACGTGGGCAAACCATTGTATCTGTTGTTTCTTTATATATTCTATGGCGGTGGCTATTCCTATATTTTGTTCAGGTACTGTATTATAAGAGACAAATATTAATCAATGAATATTTGTATGGAGGGAAGATTCCGCGGCAAAGTTTGACGACTTCACACATCGCCAATTGATGTTCTTGCATCGTTTCTTTGATGTTGTCTGTCCACCTTACTCTGGGTCTGCCTCTTGCTTTTCTCCCTTTTCCTCTTTTAATACACGCTTTGTTTGGTTAGGAACTGCATGACACTCTCTCTAGATGGACAAACTAGTTTATTTGTTGATTAGAGTACTGTGACATAAAACCATCATTATTGTACTGTCAAATAAGCTTATAATTGAGTTACTGCAAAAAGTGCATAGTTGTTGAATATGTAGCATGAATCCTGGATATAGGACTACGACCAGGATCGTAATTCTTTACTTTGCGTTACTGCGCCCTATATTAGTATGTGCTCCTATATTAGTCTGTGCTCCTATATTAGTCTGTGCTCCTATATTAGTCTGTGCTCCTATATTAGTCTGTGCTCCTATATTAGTCTGTGCTCCTATATTAGTCTGTGCTCGTATATTAGTTTGTGCTCCTATATTAGTCTGTGCTCCTATATTAGTCTGTGCTCCTATATTAGTCTGTGCTCCTATATTAGTCTGTGCTCCTATATTAGTCTGTGCTCCTATATTAGTCTGTGCTCCTATATTAGTCTGTGCTCCTATATTAGTCTGTGCTCCTATATTAATCTGTGCTCCTACATTAGTCTGTGCTCCTATATTAGACTGTGCTCCTATATTAGTCTGTGCTCCTATATTAGTCTGTGCTTCTATTTTGGAAATATCGACCAATAATTCGTGTGGCTTTAAATTAGATTGCATCTAATTGATGACGTCATTATAAGTTGACAAGAGCTCATGAATATCCTACTTCAACCAGGCAGAACCCTACTCATTTTGGGGATCCCAGGAATCTCTACGGAGTTCGTGCACGTAAAAAAAAGAGTAAAGTGCCCCCGTCACGGCAAGTGGCGTATAGGGAATATGGTGCTAGTGACCATACATTTTACAGACCTTCGGCACATGATTTTTGGGGTAATGTGGTCGGTATTACGCCTGTGCCGCTTTACTTTCCCTGAAAAAAATATCCTGTACCCATTAACGGCTGGGTGAACCCGGAGCCGTCGTTTGGGATAGGACCCTATCTCTTGTCCTTTGTAGTCCAGTTCACTAACCACTGAGCTAGCGCGGCTCCCGTTTCGTGCACGTAGGCGAAGATTCTCCTTGGAATTTCTTGAGGAGAATATCAGAGCATATATGGATTCGTCCGGTGCGCAGTGAAGATGATCCTAACAGCAACAACATCAAAGTCCTAAACATAAAAGGAATTAAAAATGAAAAAAGAAAAATTGATATTTCAAAATGCCATTTTGAATGTAGACGAACTGGGCAGAAAGATGCACATACAACAACTGGTCGCAAAACACAAGCGAAACTATTTAGAGACCAGATGAAAGTGGTTTAGATGCAATTAAAAAAACAACAACTTGACCAAAATATCTTCAACTTAGATGACCACAATTGAAGCAAAATTCAAATTATTAAGAATCAGCAACAACAAAAAATAAATAAATAAACAGACGCTGACTTATCGAAATCACGATACAACGCAATTACGCTGATATAACGCTTTTTAAAAGAAGGAGTCGAAATAGACTTAATCGTCGGGAGAAATCGGATACGAGGAAGCTGCAACTTTTATTGTACTTGGTGTTCTTACCATCCCTTTCTTAGGCTTCCGGTCTGTATGGCAGATAGGTGGTAGGAATTGTTGAGGATCTGTCTGAAAAGTGTTCCTTTTTGACATATGCCAAGTCCAGCTTGCTGTCCCGTAGCTACTGAGTTTAGTGCTCTGTGCACACAGTAAGCTGTGTGTTTCATCCAGATTGTGTTTCCATATTCCGATTGCTTACGATGAATAATGATATCGTATGACGAAGGGCGCTTCGGCTGCGTTCACTTTCGCTTCCGTTTCATCTTATGTCGTTTGGAGTGTGCTGTAGCTGCTATGGTGGGGACTGCAGCTGCCTTTCTTTGTTTGGATCCTTCAATTAGATGAGATGTTAATTCGGATGATTCCACTGGCACGGGCGGTTGAGCAATTATGGATTTTAATTCGTTTGCAGTGATACCGGGACCTTCGACTAACTACAACTAACTACAAATACCATTCATGTCATCTTCATGGTCGTTTTCGTTAACACCGTCTACATTTTTATTGCCATAATCAAAATACCCCAAAAAAACCCATTCGTTATCTTCATGTATCTCTCCGATAGAAACACACAATGACGTCAGCAAATAGACTCTTCATTGCATGACTGTTGTTAAGTAGTTAAGTCATGCAGGACATCGTCGCTAGTCTCGTTACAGCGGTTGTTAATGAGCTACCTCCAGATGGCAAGAGATTTGATTCTATCCTGATCAACGGCTTCTAGGTTCACCCAGTCTTAGATAGCTACCGGGTTCATTTTCGAGAAAATAAATACAGTCCTGACGTAATGCTGACAATGAGGCACAGAATTGTGCTTGTGGTAAAAATAAATATAGACTCTATCTCCATATTCCTTATTAAGTCTATGAGACACGGGGCATGACGGGATCATTTTGCAGTATCATTCTCATCTCTGACAGCAGCTGCTACAGACGCCTGTGCCACATATGAAGCTATGAGTTATGTCTATATCAGAGTTCAAAAAGAGACCACTTGTGTGTGTGTGCGTGCGTGCGTGCGTGCGTGCGTGCGCGCGCGCGTGTGAGTGTGTGTGTGTGAGTGAGAGTGAGTGAGTGAAATCTTTGATTAGTCAGTTTCATGTTTTCTTGCAGGAGCATTTCTGATTGCCTACCTCGTGGTTTTGGTCACTTGTGGCATCCCATTGGTCATTATGGAAACAGCAATTGGTCAGTTCTCTAACCTTGGACCAATCATCGTATGGCGTGCAGTACCAATTTTCAAGGGTAAAATAATGTCATGTGATTAATTATATTTGTTTTTGCTAGATGGATTCAATCAACATTTTCTTTGAGTAATTTATTGATGCAAGGGAAACAACAATATATACGATTTATTTTTGTTGGGTTGCATCCCTTGTATATTGTTTATCTTAATGGTAATGTCGATAGTGCTTCACTTTAGCTGGGATTTCGATGTGATAGTTACTTGTGTGAAAGATACGACAAGAAGAGGTAGGCAGAGACAGAGATGGGAAAATAATATTTAAAATGGACAGGCCTCAACAAAGGCAGAGTCCCAAAAATTGACTCAAGATAGAGTGAAATGAAGAAGATTGACGAAGTCTGTCAGTGGTGCCTCAACGACCCCCAGGTTGACGAAGTCTGTCAGAGTTGCCCCAACGACCCCCAGGTTGACGAAGTCTGTCAGTGGTGCCTCAACGACCCCCAGGTTGACGAAGTCTGTCAGTGGTGCCCCAACGACCCCCAGGTTGACGAAGTCTGTCAGTGGTGCCCCAACGACCCCCAGGTTGACGAAGTCTGTCAGTGGTGCCCCAACGACCCCCAGGTTGACGAAGTCTGTCAGTGGTGCCCCAACGACCCCCAGGTTGACCAAGTCTGTCAGTGGTGCCCCAACGACCCCCAGGTTGACGAAGTCTGTCAGTGGTGCCCCAACGACCCCCAGGGTGACGAAGTCTGTCAGTGGTGCCCCAACGACCCCCAGGTTGACGAAGTCTGTCTGTGGTGCTCCAACGACCCCGAAATTAACGAAGTCTGTCAGAGTTGCCCCAACGACCCCCAGGTTGACCAAGTCTGTCAGTGGTGCCCCAACGACCCCGAAATTAACGAAGACTGTCAGTGGTGCCCCAACGACCCCCAGGTTGACGAAGTCTGTCAGTGGTGCCCCAACGACCTCCAGGTTGATGAAGTCTGTCAGTGGTGCCCCAACGACCTCCAGGTTGACGAAGTCTGTCAGTGGTGCCCCAACGACCTCCAGGTTGATGAAGTCTGTCAGTGGTGCCCCAACGACCTCCAGGTTGACGAAGTCTGTCAGTGGTGCCCCAACGACCTCCAGGTTGACGAAGTCTGTCAGTGGTGCCTCAACGACCCCCAGGTTGACGAAGTCTGTCAGTGGTGCCCCAACGACCTCCAGGTTGACCAAGTCTGTCAGTGGTGCCCCAACGACTTCCAGGTTGACGAAGTCTGTCAGTGGTGCCTCAACGACCCCCAGGTCGACTAAGTCTGTCAGTGGTGCCTCAACGACCCCCAGGTCGACTAAGTCTGTCAGTGGTGCCCCAACGACCCCCAGGTCGACTAAGTCTGTCAGTGGTGCCCCAACGACCTCCAGGTTGACCAAGTCTGTCAGTGGTGCCCCAACGACCCCCAGGTTGACCAAGTCTGTCAGTGGTGCCCCAACGACCCCCAGGTTGACCAAGTCTGTCAGTGGTGCTCCAACGACCTCCCTGTGTTTTAAGAGAAAGAGGAAGATGTTTTCGTAATTTCTGCATGCCGGACTTTGTTGTCATATAATTAATTTTTGCATGACAGAATTTTGTTGTCAGTTGGAAAAATAATGGGATGAGCGAAGGAGCCTAAATGGGGCAGTTTATGGTTTAGTATAGATGATATTGCTTGTTCTAGACTAGAGGTAAAATTATTTAAATGTACCAGTCAAATACCAGTTGATAAAGTGATGCAGTGAAGACGATGGAGCTGGATAGGACACACTGCGGAAGCCAACTGAGAGTATTACACAACAAAGCCATTTTTATGGAATCCCCATGGGAAAAGACAAAAAAGAAGACTAAGAAATTCTTGGAGAAGACAGACAGAAGCAGAGATGAAGATGACGGGGAAGACATGGAATGATCTTAAAAGAATGGCAAGAAACAGAGCGACTTGGAAAGTGTTTGTTGAAGACCTATGCTCCACAGGGAGCTGAAAGGTACAAGAGGAAGAAGAAGAAGACTAGAGGTAAGACTTCGGCCTCTGAACTAAAGATCCCGAGTCCAAATCCCGTCCAGACAATGGACATTTTTCGCTTCAGATTCGTAGTTTCTTCTTAGTGTTACCCTTTTCCTCTTCTCTGTGTAGTGGGATCTGATGTCTAGCAGTGATAACAGTGAAAAGAAGGAGGACGGCCCATGTGCACTTTGCGCACGTTAACGTGTCATTAACAGTTAACAAGAGTTGGTTTTAAAAAAAGGCCACTGCCCAGACGAAAATGTTTGAGTAAGTCCATTCATGCTGAATTAGTATGTATCGGTAAAGAGGCAAAGATACCGCTATGTCGTAACTTAGCGACAAAACGTATACACGCCTGCTAAACAGGTGGACGTTTAAGAGGATGAAGGAAAATAATCAGGAGGTTGCAAACATTGTTTATTGTGTTCTCAGACGATCATTTAAATCGACAACACTTACTGACCCAACATCAGTTTAAATGCTTTGTCAACTTTATTGCTTCTGATATATGTAAAATCAACACCTGAGTCTCTACACTCCAGTCTCTACACTCCAGTCTCTACACTCCAGGCTATACACTCCAGTCTCTACACTCCGGTCTCTACACTCCAGTCTCTACACTCCGGTCTCTACACTCCAGTCTCTACACTCCAGGCTATACACTCCAGTCTCTACACTCCAGTCTCTACACTCCAGTCTCTACACTCCAGGCTATACACTCCAGTCTCTACACTCCAGTCTCTACACTCCAGGCTATACACTCCAGTCTCTACACTTCAGGCTCTACACTCCAGTCTCTACACTTCAGGCTCTACACTCCAGCCTCTACACTTCAGTCTCTAAACCCAACTCACTACACTCCAGTCTGTACACTCGTCTCTACACTCCACTCTATACACTCGTCTCTACACTCCAGTCACTACACTCCAGTCTCTAAACTCCACTCTACACTCCAGTCTCCAGAAAAGAAAGATAGAAATGTTCGGCCGATTCGTCATCAACTTAATAGTTGTGCCGATTCACTACATTATAAGATATCACTATAAAAAACATGTGTTTTAAATCAATTCTTAATTTTTAAGAATTCTATGACATAACAGGAAAGAAGTTACCTGGTGAGCTGCCAGAAGTGCTTTCTTCTGGCGTTATCATGATCAAGTACCAGGCCTGCAGGCGTAGGTGATCATTTCTCTTCACAACTCTCGATCTCGATAGTTATTTATCATTTCTGTTGTTGACCTTTTGCCAAGCCATTCTCTTAAGCTGTCTGGTATCTTTTCTTTTTGTTTCACTCTGTCTCTTCATCCTTCAATGTTCCCAGTTGTCACAATATATTCCAGCTGTTCCCTTTTCATTACATGGCCAAAAATTATAATTGTTTTTTTCCTAATTTTGGAAATTAGCTATCTTTTTGATTTGGCCTCTTTCAGAACATTTTAATTACTCTTCTTAGTTGTCCATGGTATTCTCAATATTCTTCTGTAAAACCACATTTCTACAGCCTCCTGTAATTTTTTATCCGTATTCATATTGTCCATAATTCACATCCATATGTTAAAACTACTTCTACATAACATTTAAGAACTGTTTTCCTTGTTTCCACTGGCAGGTTTAGGCTACTCAATGGTGCTGGTGTCCATCGTGTCCTCTGTCTACTACAGCGTGATCACCTCCTGGTGCATGTTCTACCTGGCTACGTCCTTGACCTCCTTACTCCCCTGGCAGCATTGCAACAACACCTGGAACACAAACTGTAAGCGCTGCCTTCATGTGTGTACTTGTATTAGTGTATTTATATTTCTCTTGCAGTCCAGGAAGCATTGGTTCAGATAACACTTGGACAGGAAATTGTCAAAATACCATCAGATTTCAGTTACGATTTTCTAGTAGTGTTGAAACAAACCATAGCAGAAAGTAGAGAGAGTGTGTGTTAAGCAATATGAAGGGGTATTTGGATGAGAATTTTGACATTTTAGTGTGTTTCATTTTACGTTTATTTTCCTCACGGGCAGAAGATGGCACATGTGGCGGAAGTCATGATACGCCATAATTAATGATCTGTTTTATTACATACATCCATTCAGGACAACACTAGAACTACTTCTAAACATCACTGACATACATCCATTCAGGACAACACTATGTCATCAGTCATCTCAGTCAGTAAAAGTATAATCAGTCAAAGGGAGAGATAGACAGAGAAACAGATGGGAAGATAACATCAAAGAAAGAACAGGCCTCGACTTCGTAGGATCGTAAAGAATGACTGAAGTTGAAGATACATGTAGAAGGTTGATGAAGTTTGTCAGTGGTCTCCCAATGGTCACCAGGTGTGCGAGATAAATATTGAAGATAGAGTTTCATAGTATTCAGTGTGTAGTGCCTGTTATCTCACCTATGCTGTATTTGATCTCATATGTAGTTCATAGCGTCTCACCTGCAACGTCTAACCTGTCATCACTATAATTTCTTCTGTACTTTATATTATCTAACATACACTCCTAGATATATCTAGTACTCTAATATTATTCCCTGCAAAGCCTCAAGTATCACACTCGTTCATCGTCAAGTACCATGCCTGCTGGCGTAGGTGATCAAGTCTTTCAACAAATTTCGATCTCGACAGTTATTTATCTTTTCTGTTGTTGACCTTCTGCCAAGCCATTCTCTTAAGCTATCTGGTATCGTTTCTCTTTGCTTCCCTCTATCTCGTCGTCGCTTAATTTTCCCAGTTGTCACAATATATTCCATCTTTTCCCTTCTCATTATATGGCCAAAAAATTATGATTGTTTCTTCCTAAAATTGGAAATTAGCTCCCTTTTTGTTCTGGCCTCTTTCAGAACATTTTCATTACTCTTCTTTGCTGTCCATGGCATTCTTAATATTCTTCTGTAAAACCACATTTCTATAGCTCTCAGTGATTTTCTTTTCTGATGTGCTATTGTCAAAGATTCACATGCATATGTTAAGATTGGCTCTACATAACAGTTAAGAACTAATTTTCTTGTTTTTATTGTCAAAAATGAATTGCACACTATATTCCTCATTTCTTGGACGAGAAAGATGATTGATGAATGGATATTGTACACTATTAGTCAGTATTATTAGTTATATTAAGTCCCCACTATTATCAATATTATCTCACTCGTCCTTCTTGTTGAATCTTCTGTATCTCATTCTATCTCACATACAATAACGCATTTATCATCTCCTTTCACATGAAGCCTGCCGACCTCACGACAATCTTCTTAAGCTCTGCCAAGTCTACAACGAGACAGGCTCGGACAACCGGACAGATCTGCCTGCCCCCTGTTGGAACCCGGGCGATCCGACTTGCGGGCCGGACAACCAGACATTGCCGTCCCGCTGCAGCGTCATCTCAGTGTCGAACGTCAACTCTGGACAGACCAATGACTCGCTCAGCCCAAGTCACGAGTACTTCTAGTCAGTGAACCCTCGTCCTCTCTTCGTGGTTGTTTGTGTGTTTGTTTGTTGCTAGGATCATCACCATTGCATACCGGGCGAACCTATAGATGCTCCGATATCCCTATCTAGAATCTCGAGAAAAGCAGAGGGAGATCCAGCCCCACGTGCACGAAGTCCGTAGCACGGCCTGGGATCCACAGTGTGGGTAGGTTTTTGCTGACAACTTTGCCCGGACAGCGGCACATATTTATGGCCTACTCATTTCGATGTTATCTGTCAGGGGATTGACTTTTAACGTGTGCAACTGCACACGGAACCTCCTATTTATTGCTGTTATCCGATATGGCTAGACATCGGATCGCACTACCCAAGAGACCAGGGAGGATAAAGACTTGAAGATTTAACGAATTAAACGTTCCCATTTTTTTGTAGGAAAAGAGTTCTTAAAATGTTATGAAGAATCAGTCTTAACATATGGATGTGAATCATGGACAATAGGACAACAAAATCACTGGAGTCTGGAGAAATGTAATTTTACAGAAGAATGTTGAGAATACCATAGACAGCTAAGAAGAGTCATGAAAAGGTTCTGAAAGAGGCCAAAGCAAAAAGAGAGCTAATTTCCAATATTAGGAAGAAAAAATCATCATTTTTTTTGGCCATGTAATGAGAAGAGAACAACTGGAATATATTGTAACAACTGGGAAAAATTAAGGACGAAGAGATTGAGGAAAGCAAAGAGAAAAGATACCAGACAGCTTAAGAGAATAGCTTGGCATAAGGTCAACAACAGAAATGATAAATAACTGTCGAGATCGAAAATTGTGGAGAGACATGATCACCTACGCCAGCAGGCCTGGTACTTGATGATGATAATTTTTTTGTAAGTCACCACTGCTTCCAGTGGGCTTCCGTGGTTGTTGTGTTAGAGGTGGATCGTGGCGTAATGATGACGGAGATGAGGACAGTGGTGATGGTGATGTGACGTGATTATAGTGGTGGATAAAAATACGACAGATTTGTAAGTCATTTGAGTTGATATGATTCTCATCAGTCAAATAAGTCATGTTATCAAGTTAAGTCTTCTCAGACACATCATTTTAGTAAGTCAAGTTCAGCCTAATCAGTCAACTAAACCAAATTGTCTTTTTGATTCTCATCAGTCAAATCAATCATATTTATCATGTCAAATTCGTTACGTTAATTATGTTAAGTGTCATCAGTCATGTTCGTTAATAAAAGCATAATCAGTCAAATCAGTTATGTGATCTCATCAATCAGATCAATCATATTGTCGCGTAAAGTAAGATCAATCAAATCAGTCATTTTGTCACATTTATTCTCATCAGCCAGATCAATCAGTCTCAGTTAGTCCAGGACCTCAGAGTTTCATTTAGCTTAGGACCTCAGAGTTTCATTTAGCTTAGGACCTCAGAGTTTCATTTAGCTTAGGACCTCAGAGTTTCATTTAGCTTAGGACCTCAGAGTTTCATTTAGCTTAGGAACTCAGAGTTTCATTTAGCGTAGAAAATAAACATTTCATTTAGCTTAGGGTCTAAAAGTTTCATTTAGCTTAGGAACTCAGAGTTTCATTTAGCGTAGAAATAAACATTTCATTTAGCTTAGGGTCTAAAAGTTTCATTTAGCTTAGGGCCTCAAAGTTCGATTTAGCTTATACCTAAAAGTTTCATTTAGCTTAGGACCTCAAAGTTTTATTTAGCTTAGGACCTCAAAGTTTCATTTAGCTTAGGACCGCAAAGTTTCATTTAGCTTAGGACCTGAAAGTTTCATTTTGCTTAGGACCTCAAAGTTTCATTTTGCTTAGGACCTGAAAGTTTCATTTAGCTTAGGACCTCAAAGTTTCATTTTGCTTAGGACCTGAAAGTTTCATTTAGCTTAGGACCTCACAGTTTCATTTTGCTTAGGACCTGAAAGTTTCATTTAGCTTAGGACCTCAAAGTTTCATTTTGCTTAGGACCTGAAAGTTTCATTTAGCTTAGGACCTCAAAGTTTCATTTTGCTTAGGACCTGAAAGTTTCATTTAGCTTAGGACCTTAAACTTAGTTTTCATTTTGCTTAGGACCTCAAAGTTTCATTTAACTTAGGACCGCAAAGTTTCATTTAACTTAGGACCTCAAAGTTTTCATTTAGCTCAAAGACCTCAAAGTTTCATTTTGCTTAGGACCGCAAAGTTTCATTTAACTTCACTTAGGACCGCAAAGTTTCATTTAACTTAGGTCTCAAAGTTTCATTTAACTTAGGGCAAAGTTTCTTAAAAGTTTCATTAACTTAGGACTGCAAAGTTTCCTTTAACTTAGGGCTGCAAAGTTTCATTTAACTTAGGGCTGCAAAGTTTCATTTAACTTAGGGCTGCAAAGTTTCATTTAACTTAGGGCTGCAAAGTTTCATTTAACTTAGGACTGCAAAGTTTCATTTAACTTAGGGCTGCAAAGTTTCATTTAACTTAGGGCTGCAAAGTTTCCTTTAACTTAGGACTGCAAAGTTTCATTTAACTTAGGACTGCAAAGTTTCATTTAACTTAGGGCTGCAAAGTTTCATTTAGGTTAGGGCTGCAAGTTTCATTTAACTTAGGGCCTGCAAAGTTTCATTTAACTTAGGACTGCAAAGTTTCATTTAACTTAGGACTGCAAAGTTTCATTTAACTTAGGGCTGCAAAGTTTCATTTAACTTAGGGCCTCAAAGTTTCATTTAACTTAGGGCCTCAAAGTTTCATTTAACTTAGGGCCTCAAAGTTTCATTTAACTTAGGGCCTCAAAGTTTCATTTAACTTAGGGCCTCAAATTTTCTTTTTTCATTTAACTTAGGGCCTCAAAGTTTCATTTAACTTAGGGCCTCAAAGTTTCATTTAACTTAGGGCCTCAAAGTTTCATTTAACTTAGGGCCTCAAAGTTTTATTTAACTTAGGACCTCAAAGTTTCATTTAACTTATTTAACTTAGGACCTCAAAGTTTCATTTAACATAGGGCCTCAAAGTTTCATTTAACTTAGGACCTCAAGTTTCATTTAGCCTCAAAGTGCTTGGAACATAAATGTTTCATTTAACTTAGGACCTCAAAGTTTCATTTAGCTTGGAACATAAATGTTTCATTTAACTTAGGACCTCAAAGTTTCATTTAGCTTGGAACATAAATGTTTCATTTAGCTTTGGGCCTCACCAAGTTTAAATCCAGCACTGAATGTAGTGTGTTGTGCGATGTGAGATGATTGATACACAACCAGGTCGGATGTCACTCAATAATAACAGGGAAATTTCTCTTTCTCCAGCTTGGGGGTCCTCAAAGTCTCGGAGAGTTGGGGCCAGCCGGGGAACTCCGTTGGCAACTGATGATCTGTCTGCTACTTATTTGGATTGTTGTGACTTTATTTCTCCTCAAATGTTGCAAACCTGGAAGGAAGGTAAGACGGGGTTAATTTTTGGAGAGGGACGGGGATATTTATGAGTAGGATGGATAGAAGGATAAGGAGAGAATGTAGTGAAAGGTTGAGAGTGAGGAGGTATAGAGAGGGAAAGGATATGGAGAGACAGACAGAGATTTAGAGAAACAGGGAAGAGAAAGATTAGTAAATATAGATGGGTATATAGACATACAGAAAAGGGAAAGATAAGACAAGACGAACTAACATATTAAAATACAGGAAAAAGAAAGATATGAATATTTAGACGGAGATATAGAGATACATGGTAGGGAAAGATAAGATAAGACAGACTGAGATATAGAGATATGTGGTAGGGAAAGATAAGATAATACAGACGGGGATATAGAGATATGTGGTAGTGAAAAATAAGATAAGACAGACGGGGATATAGAGATATGTAGTAGGGAAAGATAAGATAAGACAGACTGAGATATAGAGATATGTGGTAGGGAAAGATAAGATAAAACAGATGGGGATATAGAGATATGTGGTAGGGAAAGATAAGATAAGACAGACGGGGATATAGAGATATGTAGTAGGGAAAGATAAGATAAGACAGACTGAGATATAGAGATATGTGGTAGGGAAAGATAAGATAAAACAGATGGGGATATAGAGATATGTGGTAGGGAAAGATAAGATAAGACAGACGGGGATATAGAGATATGTGGTAGGGAAAGATAAGATAAGACAGACTGAGATATAGAGATATGTGGTAGGGAAAGATAAGATAAGACAGACGGGGATATAGAGATATGTGGTAGGGAAAGATAAGATAACACAGACTGAGATATAGAGATATGTGGTAGGGAAAGCTAAGATAAGACAGACGGGGATATAGAGATATGTGGTAGGGAAATATAAGATAAGTCAGACGGGGATATAGAGATATGTGGTAGGGAAAGATAAGATAAGACAGACGGGGATATAGAGATATGTGGTAGGGAACGATAAGATAAGACTGACTGAGATATAGAGATATGTGGTAGGGAAAGATAAGATAAGACAGACTGAGTTATAGAGATATGTGGTAGGGAAAAATTTTGCATTTTGGGGGAGTTTATTTTAATTGATTACTCATTATAGCACATTTTGTGATTATTCTTATCAAATAGATCATAATATTATAAATTAATAGAGTAGCTCTTGCTCAACATTTTGATATATGTTACTTGACCAAACAATGACAAATAGCAGATATATGCTACCTGACCAAACAATGACAAATAGCAGATATATTCTACTTGACCAAACAATGACAAATAGCAGAATATGCTACCTGACCAAACAATGACAAATAGCAGATATATGCTACTTGACCAAACAATGACAAATAGCAGATATATTCTACTTGACCAAACAATGACAAATAGCAGATATATTCTACTTGACCAAACAATGACAAATAGCAGATATATTCTACTTGACCAAACAATGACAAAAAGCAGATATATGCTACCTGACCAAACAATGACAAACAGCAGATATATGCTACTTGACCAAACAATGACAAACAGCAGATATATGCTACTTGAGCAAACAATGACAAATAACAGATATATTCTACTTGACCAAACAATGACAAATAGCAGATATATTCTACTTGACCAAACAATGACAAATAGCAGATATATGTTACCTGACCAAACAATGAAAATAGCAGATATATGCTACCTGACCAAACAATGACAAATAGCAGATATATTCTACTTGACCAAACAATGACAAATAGCAGATATATGCTACCTGACCAAACAATGACAAATAGCAGATATATGCTACCTGACCAAACAATGACAAATAGCAGATATATGCTACTTGACCAAGCAATGACAAACAGCAGATATATGCTACTTGACCAAAAATTGACAAACAGCAGATATATGCTACCTGACCAAGCAATGACTAACAGCAGATATATGCTACCTGACCAAAATTTGACAAATAGCAGATATATGCTACCTGACCAAACAATGACAAATAGCACATATATGCTACTTGACCAAGCAATGACAAACAGCAGATATATGCTACTTGACCAAAAATTGACAAACAGCAGATATATGCTACCTGACCAAAAATTGACAAACAGCAGATATATGCTACCTGACCAAAAATTGACAAACAGCAGATATATGCTACCTGACCAAGCAATGACAAACAGCAGATATATGCTACTTGACCAAAAATTGGCAAACAACAGATATATGCTACCTGACCAAACAATGACAAACAGCAGTTATATCGCTAAATTTATTGAAACTGTTATGTGTAAAAGAATTGTGCTAAAAATAGGTGTGTCCAAACGTGACCTGCTATGCATCCAGGTATGTGTTTACTAAAGTATAGGTATACACCCTTACATAAATTATATACAAATACATAAACACACCCACACAGATACACAAGGAGGAGTCAGTCTCACACACAAATAACAACATAGTATTGCAGTGTTCTAATTTGTTCTTCGTAAATGACACGACACTACACATTCAAGAATGAACAAACTTGGTGTGTTCTAAATAAGTCATCATTTATTATCTATATACGTATAGATACTATCAGGCTATCCTTCCTCGCGTTTCTGTAGATACTTGTTCGATCTATTATCTTGGCCACTGAAGCAATTCGACTACCGTCGGTGTTGTATCTCAGCTATTCCTATAGTGGATATTCTAGCTGTCTCTCTATCTAGCTCTCTTTCGTCTGTGTCTTCTATTTCTAACGTTCTCCAGTGGCTATCTCGATGCCTATCTCTAGTTCTCCGTCTCTCGTTCTAGTTCTCGTGCTCTAGTTCTGGTGCGTGGCTTCTAATTCTGATCTCATGTTATTCTAAACTCTGCTCTCCTGCTCTCTAGTTCTAGCTCTTCTCTAAGTTGAAGTTCTTCTGTGACTATCTCAGTTCCTACCGGTCCCTAGTGCGTGGCTATCTCTGTGTGTTCCTAAGTCGAAGTCTAAGTGTAAAAGTGGAAGCCCCCTTCTCAAGTCGGCCCTCTAACTTTTATACTCCTGTCCTTTGACCGACTGTTAACCTTACTCCCTGCCTTTCTACGTCCACTCGTGACAGATCTCCAAGCCAAGCCCTGGAATTTCCCAGAGCGGGGTCATTTGGTCAAGTTCGCATCCATTACTAGTAACTCGATCTTCATGTCTTCTTCTCTAGCTAAACGTCTACCTCCGTGCTAACTATTCTTTCTCCAGATAAAAATGACATCCAACACTGCTCCACTTCTCTCTGAACTCCAAGTGACCCTCCCTAACCATCTGCCACTGTGTGAATAGCCTTTCGTTCATGAGTTCTACATTCCTTACCGACAGCTAAGGTCATTCCCAGTTTACAACCTTGTGGTCCGTCACGGCGGTTCAACATGGTCTCTTAGTCATCCCTATGCTAAATTTGTCTAGTCCTGTTTTGTTCCATGTCCTCGTTTAATTATGATCTAAATATGTATGTGTCATCATTCCTGATTACAATAGGACATTTTAACCTCCCCAGATCACGTACCTGGTTCTTTTTCTCACCTGTACGGTTCTCATTGTGCTTCTGATCAGGGCCAGCTCCATCGCTGGAGGGCACGACGGCCTCAGGTAAGTAGTCAACCATCGCCGTTAGGTCCGATACGTTTTTTTGGGGGAAAATAATTCATATAAATGTAATTTTGGGGGATAATAATTCATATAAATGTAATTTGGGGAAAATAATCAATATAAATGTAATTTGGGGGATAATAATTCATATAAATGTAATTTGGGGAAAATAATCAATATAAATGTAATTTGGGGGATAATAATTCATATAAATGTAATTTTGGAGAAAAATAATTCATATAAATGTATTTTAGAGAAAAAATAATTCATGTAAATGAAATTTTGGGGAAAACAATCAATATAAATGTAATTTGGGGGAAAATAATTCATATAAATGTATTTTGGGGAAAAATAATTTATATAAATGTAATTTTGGGGAAAAAATTCAAATAAATGTAATTTTGAGGAAAATAATTCATATAAATGTAATTTTCAGGTAATTATTCATATAAATGTAATTTTCAGGCAATTATTCATATAAATGTAATTTTGAGGAGAAATAAAGGACATGAGGCAAGAATTGAAGGGAATCTGTAAAGATAGACAAGAAAATCACTGGAGGCTGTAGAAATGTGGTTTTACAGAAGAATGTTGAGAATACCATGGACAGCTGAGAAGAGTAATGAAAACGTTCAGAAACAGGCCAAAGTAAAAAGAGAGCTTATATCCAATATTAAAAAGAAACAACCATTATGTTTTCGTCATGTTTCACTGAGTGTGGTCGTACCCTCGACCAAGAGGGCATCACTCAGTTTGTTCTTCATTCCTTAAGAGAAGAGAAGGAGAATAGGTGGGACAATGATGTATATGTTTGAGGGACTGAGGAGCCTAAAGGTGAGAAAAGGTATGGTCGATCCTGAGTGCTTAGTTGGAAAAGTCGGTGTATCTCTAGCCAACACTTTACAGGAACAATCAGTCTGTATACGCTTCCAGAGTTGCTGGGACGGGCGGTGGAGCGGATATGGGGATGCCCTGATTGCAGTGAAACTAATTCCATGAATAGAATAGAATGTAAAATATTGTAGGACTTGCAGGGAAAAAAATATATATAATTATATATATATATATATATATATGTATATATATATATATACTGACTCTGCCTTGCGTATATATATATATATATATATATATATATATAAAATTTCGTTGGATATATATGATATATTTTACATTTTCTTGGATATATATGTGATGTTTAGAAGATATAGTAGAAAATCGAAGATTGTAATATATAATATGGACTTTAACGTCATGACAGGGGACAGGTGGCCATGATTTGTCGATTGTCTGGGTATTATAATAGTGTTTATGCTGGATGCTGTTTTACTGAACATCTCTCGTGGCTGAATCTGTCAATATTGGATAGACAGATCGGACCGCAGAACGAACAAGATGTATTTGTAGTGCCTGGCCGCACTTCCTTTTTCCTGCATCTTTTATTTTCTGAGTTTAACATAATCACTTCCTCGAGTGTTGCTTTGCTGTTTTTTTTTTATTTTTGTTCTTAGTGTGCTCCAATCTGATGGAGAGATTTTCCCAGCTTTTTTTTCGGTGATAAAGAATTCACTCAAGGAAGCCTTGCAAACTTCCTTTATATCTCGTGACAAATAATAATAAATGAATATAATTATAGAGGAAAACTTCCGAGGCGATAATCAGCGAAAAAATACAGAGGAAGAGATATGTTTAAAGAACTCGGAAAAATGACAAATAATCAACAACAGAAAAAAAAAACAAAGAACAAAATATGGTCCTAAGCAGGATCGAACCCGTACTCCTTGGCACAGAGCCTTGCCAGAAAAGCCAAACGTTATAGAACACTGCCAAATCGGCTAACTAAAAAAAATTAGCCATCATTGGCGATGCATTTCACGCAAGTGTTCTCATGACTATAGAATGTGGCTGCGATCACAATTGGAGAATGCATATGTTTTTTTTTTTTTTATCTCGACTCTGGTTGAAAAAATAACCTCTACTGAGATGAAATGTGTTAGACGAATGACAGGAAACAGTCTGAGAGATAAGATCAGAAATGAAGAACTGAGAAAAAAGCTAGGAATAGCCCCTTACATTTAATATATATAGAAACAACAGATAAAATGGTTTAGCCACGTTATTTGGTTATGGAAGGCCCCGGTATCACCGCAAACGAATTAAAATCCATAATTGCTCAACCGCCCGTGCCAGTGGAATCATCCGAATTACTAACTCATCTCCCAAACAAAGAAAGGTAGCTGTAGTCCCCATCATAGCAGTCTCAGCACACGCCAAAAGACATAAGGCGAAACCGCATAGAAAGTGAACACGACCAACTGTTCCCTGTCATACGATATCAGTATTCATCGTAAACAATTGGAATATCGAAACATAATCAAAACGAATGAAACACACAGCTCACGGTGTGCACAGAGCACTTAACTCAGTAGCTCCTGCAACAAGCCAGACTTGGAATATGAGGAAACTGCAACAAGGAACACTTTTCAGACATAGCCTTCAATGGTTCCTGCCGCCTATCCACCATTTTACCCGGAAGTTCACGTCCTCCTGAAAATGATGATCATCATAGTATTTAAATGTATAGCTCTTGATGATGTTAGGACATCGTGTTTGACTCCAACTCCGAACATACAAAACACAGTTCGTCGTCAGGTTATCCCCGTTGCACACCAAACAACAGATCGCAAGATTAGCGCATGGTCGGTCTTGGGACACACGATGAGCCAATATGATGACGTAGCTCGCACAAAATGGCTGCGCCCATGGATTCATGAATACTCTGGTGAATGCAGTCTACAACGAACAAAACATGGTGCAAATTCCCCAACGAGATAAAACTTCGGCTGACTTGACGGAGCCCACCACATTAATGCGTTGAAAATTGTAAATAACTTGCGGCAAACAACAAACAACACCATCAACGGTCATTGAACAGCACTCATTGTGACGTAAAACGCAGATCAACACTGTTTTTAGCCACGTTACAAGCCATAAAGATCCAAACACAACACAACGAGCCTTCAATAAACGTTGTGAGAATACCAGACCCAATGGTCGACCACGAAAAAGATGGATGGAAGGAATATTAGAAGCATTAGGAAACATAACAGCAGGAGAGGCGAACAGAAGAGCAAAAAACCGCAAATTATATCTCCCCTCGACGCTGAAAGGCAAATGAGAAAGGAAAGAAGAGAAAGAAGAAGACTCTGGTCATCTCTTTGAGATATATATTTATTATATAGAGAATGTGTCAATATGAACAAAGTTGAATGCATTTGAAAATAAAAGTATAAAGCAAATACTTGACATAGCGTAGAATGACTTCAAAACAAACAAGGAAATTAGGAAAATCGCCAATCAACCACTAATATCATCTGTAATCAAGAAAACATGATGGTCATATGTTGGACATGTGATGAGAAGAGATAATAACCGAATAACAAAGCAAGCACTCAAGTTGGAAACAACAGGGAGGAGGAAAAGAGGTCGACCGAGAGAGACACTGAGAAGAACATTGATCAGAGAGGTAAAGGCAGTAGGAATCGGCTCCTCAATGAGAATGAGATGCTTGCACGGAACAGAGACAAATTTTGGTATTTGATAAAAGATCTTTGTAAGGATTGACTCTGCTAGAAAGAAAATTTAGAAAAAAAAAAGAAAGAGTATCTGGGTCTGTGCCCTATGGACCAGCCACGACTCAAAAGGTCAATACATAGATATAATGTTTTATGTACGGTATATTTCGCAAGGAATATAGAATATTAAGTTTTGTAAGTAGATACATTCGTTGGGGTTTTAAGAGAGTATTTGATAATTAACCCCTTTTTTTGTGGGGAATATATGAAACTGAAGACATTTTATCAGAAACCTATAAAGTATGTCAAGTTTTCTGTCTCATATGTTACATCAATAAAGTTTTATAGGGGATATGTGACTGTGTACTTTTATCTATCATCATCATCAAGTACCGGGCCTACTGACGTAGGTGATCATGTCTCTCCACAACTTTCGATCTCGGCAGCTATTTATCATTTCTGTTGTTGACCTTCTGCCAAGCCATTCTCTTTCTATCTATCTTTCGTTCGCCTGAAGTATTGTCTATATCTGCAATGTTGTTTCCTGTATACATGTTACTGTCTTTTGTAATTCTTGCAGTGGCCCATATAGTTTTGTCTGTAGTGTTGTATCTATGGGCCAATGGATTTTCCTCAGTCTACTATATTCTGTGCAATTTTGAAGTATGTGTTCAGCAGTCTGGGGTGCCTGTCCACATGTACAAGTAGTTGATGTGCCGATCTTGAATTTAGCCATTCTCTTAAGCTGTCTGTTATTTTTTTCTCTTTGATTCCCTCTATCTCTTCGTCCCTCAATTTTTCCAGTTGTTACAATATATTCCAGTTTTTCTCTTTTCATTACATGGCCAAAAAATGATGATTGCTTCTTCCTAATATTGCAAATTAGCTCTCTTTTTGCTTTGACCTCTCTCAGAACATCTTCATTACTCTTCTTAGCTGTCCATGGTACTCTCAACATTCTTTTGTAAAACCACATTTCTACAGACTCCAGTGATTTTACTTTACCGATATTTAAGTAGAACATGATTTATTCTTCTTTGTGTCGTGTGTTCGCGGTTCGACAGCAATGACGCCGGCCAAGTATGTTCAGCCCGAATGTGAAAAGTCTGTGACGGTGGATGGGGTGGAAGAATTAGAAATGATCAACGGCCCAGAAAGCGAAAACAGCAAAGTGTGTGGTACACATGAGGCATATTCAGGACACGAAAGACGATTATGGCTGACCACCGTAAAGAGATTGGAGCATCATCACGTAACATTCCAAAGAATGCCATGGAACATCAGAACAAATAACACCTGGGCTAAAACTACGAATAGAAAAATGTTACATCTTCTCAATATTCCTGTATGGTGCAGAAACATGGACATTAGACCAAAATAACAGAACAGAAAATTGAAGCCTTTGAAATGTGGATCTATAGAAGAATAGGTAGAATTGGATGGAAAGAAAAGAAAACAAACAATGAAGTTTTAAAACAACTAAAAATGAAAAAGAGAACTAATAAACACAATTAGAACAAGACAAATGAAATTTTTGGGGCATGTTAAAACACATAACAGTTTAATAAAAGTAATATTGGAAGGTAAAATACAAGGTAAAAGAGGCAGAGGCTGACCAGGACTATCATGGACGAGTAACATCAAAAGATGGACACGTCAATCTATGACAATCTGCACCATCAAAGCAAGAGACAGAGTTGAATAGCGCTTCATGGTAGCCAACCTTTGATGCAGAGACGGCAGTCGATGATTGAAAAAAATGGGATTTGTATTGTTTAAAGCAAAAAAGACATGTATTAGTTTTAAGGGAATATGTCAAGTGCTTCAATATTTGTAGAGAGTATATGAGGATATCCAATTGTACAGGTAATGTGCTAAGTATTTCAATATTTATTGGGAATATGTGAGGAATATCAAAATCTATAGAGAATATGCCAGCATTATGGAGATTTATAGGAAGTATGTGAGGAATATCAACATTTGTAGAGAATGTGTGAGGTATTTCAATATTTTTTGGGAATATGTGAGGAATACCAATATTTTTAGGTAATATGTGAGGTACTTCAAGATTATAGGGAGTATGTGAGGAATATCCAAATTTATAGAGCATATGTGACGTACTTTAAGATTTATTGAGAATATGTGATTTTTCGAGATTTATATGAAAAATATGTGAGAGTGAATATGCTTTCAACACATACATTTCAAAAATGCATTAAACCCCCCCCCCCCCTTTCCTCCCACTCCCCACCACCCATCTACCCTTTATCAGTTTGCTGTTCACGCCAAACTGGTCGAGGCTAATCGAGGCCCATGTCTGGCGGGATGCTGTGTCCCAGGTATTCTTCTCACTCTCTCTCGGCTCAGGTACTCTAATAGTGATGGGAACTTATAACAAGTTTAGCAACGACCTCTTCAGGTAGGTTCTGCTCTCCGTCCTCATGAGTTTGTCTTTGAACGTGTGTCATGCTACATTTGTCAAAGTGTCTTTCAGACGATGTTTCAAAGTGTCTTTTTCTATGTCTTTCAATGAGTCTCTTTCAGTATTTATCATCGTCTTTTTCTCTTTTCCCAAGGCTCTTCTTTCTGTGTTTCTGCAGTGTCTTTTTCTATGTTTGTGCAGTGTCTCTTTCTGTCTTTTCAACTATCTCTTTTTATGTCTGTCTCTTTAATTGTTTGTAAACTGTTAATTTGATACTCTATCAGCAATTTCGTCTCATTCAACGTCAGCAGGCATTTTTTTTATTTTCTGTTAGTATGTCCATTTCATTGTTATTAGTATCTCTGTCTCATTGATGTTAGTATGTCTGTCTCATTGATGTTAGTATGTCTCATTGATGTTAGTGCCTCCGTCTCATTGATGTTAGTATGTCTGTCTCATTGATGTTAGTATGTCTGTCTCATTGATGTTAGTATGTCTGTCTCATTGATGTTAGTATGTCTGTCTCATTGATGTTAGTATGTCTGTCTCATTGATGTTAGTATGTCTATCTAATTGATGTTAGTATGTCTGTCTCATTGATGTTAGTATGTCTGTCTCATTGATGTTAGTATGTCTGTCTCATTGATGCTATTATGTCTGTATCATTGCTGCTAGTTTGTCTGTCTCATTGATGTTATTATGTCTGTCTCATTGATGTTATTATGTCTGTCTCATTGATGTTATTATGTCTGTATCATTGCTGCTAGTATGTCTGTCTCATTGATGTTAGTATGTCTGTCTCATTGCTAGTCTCTCCGTCGCTTCCTATGTCTCTCATTTACAATTGTCTCCTCCATGTATGTTATATGAAATATCTAGCGCAATGTTGCAAGTTTGAAAAATGACAACCACAAAATTCCTTGTACATAATTTTGAAATAAAATCTTACCTCGTTTATTTAATGTGAATTAGAGTAGCCTCATAAAGCCAAAGAGGACGACCAAAAAATTATTGAAGAAGACAGATAGAAGCAGAGATGAAGATGATGGGGAAGGCATGGAACGATCTTAAAAGAATGGCATATTTCATATCTTGGTGTGTGTCTGTGTTAGTCACATCTCATATCTTTGTGTGTGCATGTCTGTGTTAGTCACGTCTCACATCTTTGTGTGTGCATGTCTGTGTTAGTCACATCTCATATCTTTGTGTGTGCATGTCTGTGTTAGTCACATCTTATATCTTTGTGTGTGCATGTCTGTGTTAGTCACATCTCATATCTTTGTGTGTGCATGTCTGTGTTAGTCACCTCTAGTGACTCGGACAGATGGTGCTCGTAAACCTGGGAGGGCCGACCATCTAAGGGCAGAATCCCCCTACAGAAAAGACAATCTGCTGCCTTGCAGAAAGATTGGGGACAATCAAAGGCTAAGGAAAGCAAACCTGAATAAAATGCTGGCTGAAATCGGTTTCACTGGGCCACTGGCGCAGAACACAGTGCAACCTTTTAACATGAATTCAATCAGAGTGGATCTAACAGACTCTAATTATAATATTCGGTCTGTTTTCATGTGAGAGTCTGGAATCCTAAACTGATTGAGTCTTGATCGCAGAGAGAGAGAGAGAGAGAGAGAGAGAGAGAGAGAGAAAAGAATGGCAAGAAACATAACGACTTGGAAAGTGTTTGTTGAAGACCTATGCTCCACAGGGAACTGAAAGGTAGAAGCAGAAGAGCAGCCTCATGTTCATGAATTTTAAGACATATATTGTCTAAGTCATTAAATATTTGGTAGAATAATTTTACGTCATTTTTTTGGAGTAAACAAATGCTCCCTTCATTAATTATCAGGTGAAGTGTGGTTCCTTTCTTTAATTGTGGGAAGTAATGGAGTTCCTTTAATTAATTGTTGGATGTAATGAGATTCATAAAATTAATTGTTAGATGTAAGTGGGTTGCCCTTTTTTGGAATCCCCAGGGAAAAGACAAAGAGGAAGACCAAGGAATTCTTGGAGAAGACAGATCGAAGCGGAGATGAAGATGATGGGGAAGACATGGAATGATCTTAAAAGAATTGCAAAAAACAGAACGACTTGGAAAGTGTTTGTTGAAGACCTATGCTCCACTGGGAGCTAAAAGGTAGAAGAAGAAGAAGTGGGTTCCTTTCATTAAACACGGGATGTAACGGGGTTTCTTTTTTTAATTGTGGGATGTAATGGGGTTCCCTTCATTAATTGTTGATGTAATGGGGGTTCCCTTGATTAATTGTTGGTGTAATGGGGTTCCCTTCATTGATTGTTGGTGTAATGGGGTTCCCTTCATTAATTGTTGATGTAATGGGGTTCCCTTAATTAATTGTTGGTGTAATGGGGTTCCATTAATTAATTGTTGGTGTAATGGGGTTCCCTTCATTAATTGTTGGTGTAATGGGGTTCTCTTCATTAATTGTTGGTGTAATGGGGTTCCCTTCATTAATTGTTGGTGTAATGGGGTTCCCTTCATTAATTGTTGGTGTAATGGGGTTCCCTTCATTAATTGTTGGTGTAATGGGGTTACTTTCATTTTCTGTAGGATGTGATTGTGTTCCTTTCATTAATTCTTGGGTGTAATAGGATTCCTTCCAAGAATTTTGGAATATAACGATATTCTATGGAGTTTAATGGGTTCCTTTCATTAACTATGTGATGTAAATGTGTTTCTTTCATTAATTGTGGAATTAATGGGGTTCCTGTCATAATTGTGGCATTTGATTGGGTTCCTTTCATTAATTTATGAGATGTAATGCGTTTCCTTTCATTAATTGTGGAATGTAACGTTATTCCGACCACTAACTGTGAGATAGAAAGCTCTTTAAAGCATGCAATTATGAAACAATTTAAATACACCATTAACGATTTCGGGAGCCGCGATAGCTCAGTGGTTAGTGAACTGGACTACAAAGGACAAGAGGTAGGGTTCGATCCCAACCGACGGCTTCTGGGTTCACACAGCCTTAGATGGGTACCGGATTTTTTTTTCTGGGAAA
The DNA here is from genome assembly GCA_032433765.1 of Megaustenia siamemsis. Taxonomy (NCBI): domain Eukaryota; kingdom Metazoa; phylum Mollusca; class Gastropoda; order Stylommatophora; family Ariophantidae; genus Megaustenia; species Megaustenia siamemsis. The sequence goes on from JAVIAB010000001.1 coordinate 15,853,677, forward strand.
GTAAAGCGGCACGGGCGCAATACCGACCACATTACCCCAAAAATCATGTGCTGAAGGTCTGTAAAATTTATGGTCACTAACACTATATTCTCTATACGCCACACTACGTAACGGGGCTCTTTATTTATTTATATTATTTTTATTAACGATTTCACTAACTGCTGGCAACAGGGAGGCCATGCTAGTGTGTGTGATTGACGGCGCAGTCAGCCTCCTCAGCAGCCTCGTCATATTTGCTGTGATTGGTGTCACGGCTCATGCGGCTGGACAGGCTATAGAAGAGGCGGCTCGGGCAGGTGAGTTCTGCTTATAGTCTCAATAATTTCAATCGCTTAACCTTTGACGCAATGTCTTTTGTACGTTCAGTTCTGTATCTGAGAATTGTGTTTGCTCTTTATGATCTTATCATTTCTATGCTTCTGATGTTTCACTCCCTATTAGTCATTTAACTTCATATTTTATATTCCAATTGTTGTTTATTATATGTTCAATTTTAAGTGTCCCTCGCTTCTACTTCTTCTTGTGCCCTACTTCTTCTTGTGCCCTACTTCTTCTTGTTCCCTACTTCTTGTTCCCTACTTCTTCTTGTGCCCTACTTCTTCTAGTGCTCTACTTCTTGTTCTCTACTTCTTCATGTTCCCTATTTCTTCTTGTTCCCTATTTCTTCTTGTTCCCTACTTCTTCTTGTTCCCTACTTCTTGTTCCCTACTTCTTGTTCCCTACTTCTTTTTGTTCCCTACTTCTTGTTCCCTACTTCTTTTTCCCTACTTCTTGTGCCCTACTTCTTGTCCCTACTTCTTCTTTCTTCTTGTTCCCTACTTCTTCTTGTTCTCTACCTGCTCTTAATGTTCTTCCTCTTGTTTTTATTTCTTCTTGTTCTTCTTTTTGTTCTTAATACTTCTTATTATTCTTCACTTCCACTTGTACCCCTTCAGGTGTCGATAGAGATGCATAATTTTGGTTCTCGCCTTTCAGACAGCTTCAACCTTTGTCTCTTGATGCTGTTGTAGAGCTGTGCTGATCATCATGAGAAGAGGAAAGTTGGAATACTTGGTTACAATTGGTAAAATACAGCGAAAGAGAGATCGCGAACGACAAAGAGAAAAGATGCTAAATAACTTGGTGTCGCGGAATGGAAAATATTCAACAGAAACTGGTATGATGCACTGTGGACAGAAAATTATGGAAGAACATGATCACCTACGATAATCGGTATGGCACATGATGATGATGCTTTTGAATATATAATAACATGTCTATTGATTGTTCCGTATGTCTATTGATTGTTCCGTATGTCTATTGATTGTTCCGCATGTCTATTGATTGTTTCTGTTGCCCTTTTTGTGAATATCTTTACAGTTTTATTGCTTCTGCCACCAGTTTTGTAAACGTTGTGCTTTTTTTGCTATTTGCTGTTCACATCATTGATATAGATTTCACCAAACCCATATATCGGACAACGTTGTGTTACCAATGCCAGTCCTAGACCCTAGATGCAAGAACAATAAGAAAAATAACCACTACCGAGATGAAATATGTTAGACAAAAGACACACACAAAAAAAACAGTCTGAGAGATAAGATCAAAAATGAAGAACTGAGAAAAAAAAAGTTATTAATAACTCTCGCGTAGAATATATAAAGAAACAGCAGATAGAATGGTTTGGCCACATGACAACGCAGAAAGATCAAATCACAAAACAACGAGCCTTCAATAAACGTTGCGAGAACACCAGACTAAAGGGCCGACCATGACAAAAATGGATTGACGGAATATTAGAAACACTAGGAAACATAACAGCAGCAGAGGCAAACAGAAGTGCAAAGGACCACAAATTATATCTCCCCACGACGCAGAAAGGCAAATGAGGAAGGAAAGAAGAAGAAAGAAAAAGAAGGTAGATATATCGAACAAAACTAAACATAATATGTCGTTGAGCTTGTCTTATGTTCTTTCCTTAAACCATAGATCTGGGACTAGCATTTGTTGCCTTGTCGAATGCAGCTCTTCAACTTCCCTGGCCATTGTTCTGGGCGATTCTAGTCTTTCTCATGCTAGTGTTTCTGGGAGTTTTCACCTGCGTGGCTGCCATGGCAACAGCCTTGACCTCTCTGATGGACCTCTTATCCCCTACGCTTCGGAAACAGAGGCTGTGGCTCCTGCTGGGTCTGTGCTCCGGTTCTGCTGTACTGGGTCTCCCATTGATAGTGCAGGTAAGATGCGGCTAGTGCTTTCTAGGTGTGGCGTTCGTGCAAGTGACATGGAGAGGTAATAATGGAGGAGATGCTGTTGAGTAATGTTATATAACAGATAAGTATGGTAACTGGTGTGGGTGGTAATTAATTATAGTCGAGACTACAGGAGAATCTATCTATCTATCTATCTATCTATCTATCTATCTATCTATCTATCTATCTATCTATCTATATCTATCTATCTATCTATCTATCTATCTATCTATCTATCTATCTATCTATCTATCTATCTATCTATCTATCTATCTATCTATCTATCTATCTATCTATCTATCTATCTATCTATCTATCTATCTATCTATCTATCTATCTATCTATCTATCTATCTATCTATCTATCTATCTATCTACCTAGCGATCGAGCCGAAGACGGCACATAGAGCATAAATTTTAGGATCTTGCGGCTGACGCTTTTTCAACAGAAATGAGAGGTTAAGAACTGACAGGGTAAGAACTGGGAGGGTAAGAAATGAGTGGGTAAGAACTAGTGTCGGTAAGAACTGGGTGGATAAGAACTGGTGTGGGTAAGAACTGGGAGGGTAAGAAATGAGTGGGTAAGAACTAGTGTCGGTAAGAACTGGGAGGATAAGAACTGGTGTGGGTAAGAACTGGGAGGGTAAGAAATGAGTGGGTAAGAACCAGTGTCGGTAAGAACTGGGAGGTTAAGAACTGGTGTGGGTAAGAACTGGGAGGGTAAGAAATGAGTGGGTAAGAACCAGTGTCGGTAAGAACTGGGAAGTTAAGAACTGGGAGGGCAAGAAATGAGTGGGTAAGAACTAGTGTCGGTAAGAACTGGAAGGGTAAGAAATAAGAGGGCAAGAACTGGCGTGGGTAAGAACTGGGAGGGTAAGAAATGAGAGGGCAAGAACTGGCGTGGGTAAGAACTGGGAGGGTAAGAAACGAGAGGGCAAGAACTGGTGTGGGTAAAAACTAATGTCGGTAAGAACTGGTGTGAGTAAGAACTGGAGGGTAAGAAATGAGAACGTAAGAATTGGTGTGTGTAAGAAATGAGTGGGTAAAAACTGAAAGAGTAATAACTGGTGTGTGTAAGAATTTGAAGAGTAAGAAATGAGTGGGTAAGAACTGAACCGATGTGAATAAGAGCTGATGTGAGTAAATCTGATTAAAACTTACTTAGTAAAATATTATACAGATAAGAATTAATGTTGGTAATAGTATAGGTAATCCGAGTAAAAATTGAAATACATATGAATTTTTTATAGTAAAACTGAAATTTATAAATGTTATTTATTTAACCTTGATGAATGTATGAAATGATGTTGTGCCTACTAATCAAATAAAACATCTCTATATTAATCTCTCCTTGTGGAACATGAAGTTGTAATGTCATTTAATCAACTTATGTCTTCTCAGGTCGGCTTTTATTTGATTGACATTATAGACACCCATATGTCCGGTCTACCCCAGGCTTGTGTTGGTGGTCTGTTATGTGTGGCATTCTCATGGGTGTACGGCCTGGGAAGGTTATGTCGAGACATTAAGAGGATGAATAACTCCTCCGTTGGATGCACTTGGAAGTTACTTTGGGTAATTGTCTGCCCCTGCGTCACAGCGGTAAGTGACATATTATTGTTGTTATTCTTCTTCTTCTTCTTTCCTTCCACATTTGCCTTTCAGCGTCGAGGAGAGATATAATTTGCGGTCTTTTGCTCTTCTGTTTGCCTCTGCTGCTGTTATGTTTCCTAGTGTTTCTAATACTCCTTTAATCCATCTTTTTCGTGGTCGGCCTTTGGGTCTGGTGTTCTCGCAATGTTTTATTGAAGGTTTGCTGTGTTGTGTTTTGATCTTTCTGCCTTGTCACGTGGTCAAACCATTTTATCCTTACCTTCTTTATATATTCTTTTGCGGGGGTTATTCATAGCTTTTTTTTCTCAGTTCTTCATTTCTGATCTTATCTCTCAGACTGTTTCCTGTCATTCGTCTAACACATTTCATCTCTGTAGAGGTTATTTTTCTTATTGTTCTTGCATCTAGGGTCCAGGACTGGCATTGGTAGCACAACGTTGGGATGAAGATTGTATTGTAGTGAGTGCCTCTAGAGTTATTTCCCTGTTGGACAATAGTGGTGATAGCTGTGCAATTATTTGACAAGTTTGTTCCTTCTTGGGTCTATTTCTAAAGCCATATTGTTGAAATATATAATAGGAGACAATTAATAATAAATAAAAATGTAGGGAAACTTCTGAGGCGATGGATTAGCGAATCATCTTACGGAACTTGTATGTTTACAACTATCGGAAACAAATTTATAAATAATCAACAACAGAAAAAAGACATCCCAAAACATAAACTAACCTAAACTCCTCGACATAGCGCCTAGCCATGGAAACTTGCGCTAAAGCACACGGCCAACTAAGCAACCTCTATCTTTTCGTCCCTCAACTTTCCCAGTTGTTACAATATATTCCAGCTGTTCCCTTCTCATTACATGGCCAAAAATGAGTATTGTTTCTTCCTAATATTGGAAATTAGCTCTCTTTTTGCTTTGGCCTCTTTCAGAACATTTTCATTACTCTTCTTAGCGTCCATGGTATTCTCAACATTCTTCTGTAAAACCATATTTCTACAGCCTCCACTGATTTTCTTGTCTGTTGTCCTATTTTCCATGATTCACCTCCATAAGTTAAGGCTGCCTCTGCTAAACATTTAAGAACTCTTTTTCTTGTTTCTATTGTCAAAAATGGATTGCACAGAATCTTTCTCACTTTTCTGGAAGCTGCTTTTGCCGGGTGGCTTCTGCCATCTGAGGTTAACAATATTCCCAGATATTTAAACTCATTTTCCTGTGTTAATATTGTTCCACTTGTCTTTATTGTACATTGCGGTGATGTCTTTTTCTTTGTTGCTACAATTACTTCTGTCTTTTTGCTATGAAGCGCTGTTCTTTATTTTTTCTATAGAGTAGATGAAAAGAGGCAGCATACCCAATGTCGTCACGTGATAGTTGCGTAAGAGCAGCGGTGGTCAAAACTTTTCGGTCAACGGAGCCCTAACGCCTAACACCAAACACCCAACACCTAACACCTAATCCTAACACCTAACACCTAACACATAACACCTAACCCTAACACCTAACACCTAACCCTAACACCTAACACCTAACCCTAACACCTAACACCTAACACCTAACACATAACACATAACACCTAACACCTAACACCTAACCCTAACACCTAACACCTAACCCTAACACCTAACACCTAACACATAACACCTAACACCTAACACCTAACACATAACACCTAACACCTAACCCTAACACCTAACACCTAACACCTAACCACAAATCATCCCACCAGCACCTTATATCAACAATATAAGAAAGTAAATAACAACATTATAATAACATTTTAACAGCATATTTAACATGTTATTTTGATTGCGGAGGTAAATAAACGAACATTTTGGGTATAAAGTGAATAAATCAGTGTTATTTTGTAATTAAAATATAAAAAATAATAAATGAATCAACTTACATTGTGATACTTGTTTCCTGTAGCAAAGTCAATGATGCTTGAGTCGATGAATAATGAGCTTGTTTCATCCATATTAGCCTTCAAATGTGGGTACAAGTT
>JAVIAB010000001.1:15864526-15927026 GCA_032433765.1 Megaustenia siamemsis
CCGCTTTCTCTCATGTATATTCTCCCGCTCTCTCTCTTATATTCTACCCCTCTCTCTCATGTATATTCTCCCGCTTTCTCTCATGTAAATTCTCCCCATCTCTCTCATATATATTCTCCCCCCCCTCTCTCTCTCTCTCATGTATATTCTTCAACTCTCTCTCTCATTTATATTCTCCCCCTCTCTCTCTCTCATGTATACTCTCACCCTCTCTCATGTATATTCTCTCACTTTCTCCATAATGTGTATTATCCCCTTCTCTATCTCACATATATTCTCGCCTCTCTCTCATGTATATTCTTCCCTCTCTCTCATGTATATTCTCCTCCTCTCTCACATGTATACTCTACTCCCCCTCTCTCATTATATTCTCCTTCCTTTTCTCTCTCATGTATATTCTCCTTCCCCTCTCTCTCATGTATATTCTCCTCCCCTTTCTCTCTCATGTATATTCTCCTCCCCTTTCTCTCTCATGTAAATTCTCCTCCCCCTCTCTCTCATGTATATTCTCCTCCCCTTTCTCTCTCATGTATATTCTCCTCCCCTTTCTCTCTCATGTAAATTCTCCTCCCCCTCTCTCTCATGTATATTCTCCTCCCCTTTCTCTCTCATGTAAATTCTCCTCCCCCTCTCTCTCATGTATATTCTCCTCCCTTTCTCTCTCCTGTATATTCTCCTCCCCTTTCTCTCTCATGTAAATTCTCCTCCCCCTCTCTCTCTCATGTATATTCTCCTCCCCCCTCTCTCATGTATATTCTCCTCCCTCTCTCTCTCATGTAATTTCTCCTCCCCCTCTCCCGCATGTATATTCTGCTCCTCTGTCTCATGTCATTTCTCCTCCCCCTCTCTATCATGTATATTCTCCTCCCCCTCTCTCTCATGTATATTCTCCTCCCCTTTCTCTCTCATGTATATTCTCCTCCCCTTTCTCTCTCATGTATATTCCCTCCCCTCTCTCATGTAATTTCTCCTCCCCGTCTCTCTCATGTATATTCTCCTCCACGTCTCTATCATGTATATTCTCCTCCCCCTCTCTCTCTCATGTAATTTTTCCTCCCCCTCTCTCTCATGTATATTCTCCCCCCTCTCTCTCATGTATATTCTCCTTCCCTCTCTCTCATGTATATTTTTCACCTCTCTCTCATGTATATTCTCCTCCCCCTCTCTCTCATGTATAGTCTCCTCCACCACTCTCTCATGTATATTCTCCTCCCCCTCTCTCTCATGTATATTCTCCTCCCCCTCTCTATCATGTATATTCTCTTCCCCCTCTCTCTCATGTATATTCTCCTCCCCCTCTCTATCATGTATAGTCTCCTCCCCCTCTCTCTCATGTATATTCTTCTCCACTATCTCTCATGTAATTTCTCTCCCCCCCCTCTCTCTTCCATGTATTTTCCCCCTTTCTCTCATGTATATTCTCCCCCTCTCTCTCATGTATTTTCTTCCCACTCTCTCGTGTATATTCTCCTCCCACTCTCTCTGATGTATATTATCCCCCTCTGTCTCATGTATTTACTCCCCCTCTCTCTCTCATGTATATTCTCCACCCCTCCCTCTCATGTATATTCTCCCCCTCCCTCATGTATATTCTCCACCCCCTCTCCCTCATGTAATTTCTTCCCACTCTCTCATGTATATACTCCACCCCCTCTCTCTCTCATGTATACTCTCCCCCTCCCTCATGTATTTTCTTCCCACTCTCTCATGTATATTCTCCTCCCACTCTCTCTGATGTATATTATCCCCCTCTGTCTCATGTATTTACTCCCCTCTCTCTCTCATGTATATTCTCCACCCCCTCTCTCTCATGTATATTCTCCTCCCCCTCTCCCTCATGTATTTTCTCCCCTCTCTCTCATGTATATTCTCCATCCCCTCTCTCACATGTATTTACCCACTCTCTCTCATGTATATTCTCGCTCTCTCCGTTGCATATCCTCCCCATTTCTATCATGCCCATTCTCCTCTCTCAATCATGTATATTCTCCTCCCCCTCTCTCATGTATTTTCTCCCCTCTCTCTCATATATATTCTCCTCCCCTCTCTCTCATATGTTGTCTCCCTTTTCTCTCTTTCTCATATATATTCCCCCTCTCCTGTTTATTCTCTCTCTCTACTGTCTCTCCCGTCTAACCCTAATTTCTCTCCCATCTATTCTCCCCTCTCTTGTCTGTTATTACTCTCTCAATCTCTCCTGTCTAACCCAACTCTCTCTCCCATCTATTCCTCCCTCTCTTGTCTGTTATCACTCTCTCGCTCTCTCATCCATCTCTCCCGTCTAACCCCACACTCTCTCTCTACTGTCTCTCTCGTCTATTCCCCCCTCTCTTGTCTGTTATCACTCTCTCTTTCAACCATCTCTCCCGTCTAACCCCACTCTCTCTCTCTCTCTCTCTCTCTCTCTTCAATCTATTCACCTCTCTTTCTCCCGTTTGTTCTCTCGCTCTCTCTACTGTTACTCCCGTCTAACCCCCCCCCCCCCCCCCACACACACTCTCTCTCTCACTCACAGAGATTCAGACGGTCTTGCCAACCCAAGAAAGAGTGGGGTGCGACCATGCATCGCTGCACGAGCCTGATCGAGTATTACCCGACGGTGCACACTCACCTGGGCCTAGACATCAGTAGAGAGGGGCTCAACACGGTGGCTGGCAAGTTATTTGTTGGATTGTTTTATTGGTTTGTTTTGTTGGATTGTTTTATTGGTTTGTTTTGTTGGATTGTTTTGTTGGATTGTTTTATTGGTTTGTTTTGTTGGATTGTTTTGTTGGATTGTTTTATTGGTTTGTTTTGTTGGATTGTTTTATTGGTTTGTTTTATTGGTTTGTTTTGTTGGATTGTTTTGTTGGATTGTTTTATTGGTTTGTTTTATTGGTTTGTTTGTTGGATTGTTTTATTGGTTTGTTTTATTGGTTTGTTTTGTTGGATTGTTTTGTTGGATTGTTTTGTTGGATTGTTTTATTGAATTGTTTTATTGGATTGTTTGATTGGTTTGTTTTATTGGATTGTTTTGTTGGATTGTTTTGTTGGATTGTTTTATTGAATTGTTTTATTGGATTGTTTTATTGGTTTGTTTTATTGGTTTGTTTTGTTGGATTGTTTTATTGGTTTGTTTTGTTGGATTGTTTTGTTGGATTGTTTTATTGGTTTGTTTTGTTGGATTGTTTTGTTGGATTGTTTTATTGGTTTGTTTTGTTGGATTGTTTTGTTGGATTGTTTTATTGGTTTGTTTTATTGGTTTGTTTTGTTGGATTGTTTTATTGGTTTGTTTTATTGGTTTGTTTTGTTGGATTGTTTTATTGGTTTGTTTTGTTGGATTGTTTTGTTGGATTGTTTTATTGGTTTGTTTTATTGGTTTGTTTTGTTGGATTGTATTATTGGTTTGTTTTGTTGGATTGTTTTGTTGGATTGTTTTATTGGTTTGTTTTGTTGGATTGTTTTGTTGGATTGTTTTATTGGTTTGTTTTGTTGGATTGTTTTGTTGGATTGTTTTATTGGTTTGTTTTATTGGTTTGTTTTGTTGGATTGTTTTATTGGTTTGTTTTATTGGTTTGTTTTGTTGGATTGTTTTATTGGTTTGTTTTGTTGGATTGTTTTGTTGGATTGTTTTATTGGTTGTTTTATTGGTTTGTTTTGTTGGATTGTTTTATTGGTTTGTTTTGTTGGTTTGATTTGTTGGATTGTTTTATTGGTTTGTTTTGTTGGATTGTTTTGTTGGATTGTTTTATTGGATTGTTTTATTGGTTTGTTTTGTTGGATTGTTTTATTGGTTTGTTTTGTTGGATTGTTTTATTGAATTGTTTTATTGGATTGTTTGATTGGTTTGTTTTATTGGATTGTTTTGTTGGAGTGTTTTGTTGGATTGTTTTATTGAATTGTTTTATTGGATTGTTTTATTGGTTTGTTTTATTGGTTTGTTTTGTTGGATTGTTTTATTGGTTTGTTTTGTTGGATTGTTTTGTTGGATTGTTTTATTGGTTTGTTTTGTTGGATTGTTTTTGTTGGATTGTTTTATTGGTTTGTTTTGTTGGATTTTTTGTTTTGTTGCATTGTTTTATCGGTTTGTTTTATTGGTTTGTTTTGTTGGATTGTTTTATTGGTTTGTTTTATTGGTTTGTTTTGTTGGATTGTTTTATTGGTTTGTTTTGTGGATTGTTTTGTTGGATTGTTTTATTGGTTTGTTTTATTGGTTTGTTTTGTTGGATTGTTTTATTGGTTTGTTTTGTTGGATTGTTTTGCTGGATTGTTTTATTGGTTTGTTTTGTTGGATTGTTTTGTTGGATTGTTTTATTGGTTTGTTTTGTTGGATTGTTTTGTTGGATTGTTTTATTGGTTTGTTTTATTGGTTTGTTTTGTTGGATTGTTTTATTGGTTTGTTTTATTGGTTTGTTTTGTTGGATTGTATTATTGGTTTGTTTTGTTGGATTGTTTTGTTGGATTGTTTTATTGGTTTGTTTTATTGGTTTGTTTTGTTGGATTGTTTTATTGTTTTGTTTTGTTGGATTGTTTTGTTGGATTGTTTTATTGGTTTGTTTTATTGGATTGTTTTATTGGTTTGTTTTGTTGGATTGTTTTGTTGGATTGTTTTATTGGATTGTTTTATTGGTTTGTTTTATTGGATTGTTTTTATTGGTTTGTTTTGTTGGATTGTTTTATTGGATTGTTTTATTGGATTGTTTTGTTGGTTTGTTTGTTGGATTGTTTTATTGGATTGTTTTATTGGATTGTTTTGTTGGATTGTTTTGTTGGTTTGTTTTGTTGGATTGTTTTATTGGATTGTTTTATTGGATTGTTTTGTTGGATTGTTTTTTTGGTTTATTTTTTTTGGATTGTTTTGTTTGATTGTTTTGTTGGATTGTTTTATTGGTTTGTTTTGTTGGATTGTTTTATTGGTTTGTTTTGTTGGATTGTTTTGTTGGATTGTTTTGTTGGATTGTTTTGTTGGATTGTTTTGTTGGATTGTTTTGTTGGTTTGTTTTGTTGGATTGTTTTGTTGGATTGTTTTATTGGTTTGTTTTGTTGGATTGTTTTATTGGTTTGTTTTGTTGGATTGTTTTGTTGGATATGTTTTGTTGGATTGTTTTATTGGTTTGTTTTGTTGGATTGCTTTATTGGTTTGTTTTGTTGGATTGTTTTATTGGATTGTTTTGTTGGTTTGTTTTGTTGGATTGTTTTGTTGGATTGTTTTGTTGGATTGTTTTATTGGATTGTTTTATAGGTTTGTTTTATTGGATTGTTTTGTTGGATTGCTTTATTGGTTTGTTTTGTTGGATTGTTTTATTAAATTGTTTTGTTGGATTGTTTTGTTGGATTGTTTTGTTGGATTGTTTTATTGGTTTGTTTTATTGGTTTGTTTTGTTGTATTGCTTGCTGTTACTATACAGTATTTTTTACAGTTTGTTATTGTTTGGTGTTGTCTGTTGTTCATTTTTGCTTTTTGTTTTTTAATACTTGTTATTTGTTATTTGTTGTTGTTATTGTTAAAGTTTATTTGTTTGTGACGTCATCTCTGACAGACCTCTTTATGGTACTTGTTTCAGATCATGTGGAGTTTAGAACTGTAGGGGTCAGGGTGCCCCGCCTCTCGCAGACAACGCTGCTGCCTGTTTCCTCCCCTGTCACAAAGAAAATGAAGAAGCCCCTGGACATGAGACACAAGGCCATTCTGAACCACGCCTACAGCAATCCCCAGTGTGACCTCTCCACAGGTAGGATCATGTCTCTCTCCAGCTGTGTGCGTATATCTCTGGCTCTGTGTGCGTGTATCCCTGGCTCTGTGTGCGTGTATCCCTGGCTCTGTGTATGTCTCTCTGAGTCTGTGAGTGTCTCTGGCTCTGTGTGCGTGTATCCCTGGCTCTGTGTATGTCTCTCTGAGTCTGTAAGTGTCTCTGGGTCTGTGTGCGTGTATCCCTGGCTCTGTGTATGTCTCTCTGAGTCTGTAAGTGTCTCTGGCTCTGTGTGCGTGTATCCCTGGCTCTTTGTGTGTTTCCCTGTGTCTGTGAGTGTCTCTGGCTCTCTGTGCGTGTATCCTTGGCTCTGTGTGTCTCTCTGGGTCTGTGTGTGTGTCTCCGGCTCTTTTATGTGTATCCCTGGCTCTGTGTGTGTGTCTGGCTCAATGTGCGTCTCTCTGGCTCTGTGTGTTTACCTCTTCCTATATGTATATAGCCTCTCTGGCTCAATGTTCTTTGTAGTCCACTTCAATAGCCACTGAGCTATCACGACTAATAATTATGTATAAATATATAAAATAAACATATAATAATATTAAGCAGTTGAAACTAAGGAGAGACGAGACAAAGTACGACTTTTCGGCAAAAGTCTTCATTATGTACAAAACTTTGTAGCTATTCTCATTTTCCTTAGGCTCATCTGTTTAATACCATTTTGTGTTGATTTTAGATATTTCCTGTAGCTTCATTATCAACCTCGCGTGATATTTAGTGTAGTGTATGTAGTTTATAATGATGGAGGCTACTATGTAATTTATAATGATGGAGACTACTATGTAATCTATAATGATGGAGGCTACTATGTAATTTACAATGATGGAGACTACTTTATAATCTATAATGATGGAGGCAACTATGTAATTTACAATGATGGAGGCTACTTTATAATCTATAATGATGGAGGCTACTATGTAATTTACAATGATGGAGGCTACTTTATAATCTATAATGATGGAGGCTACTATGTAATTTATAATTATGGAGGCGTTTATGTAATCTACAATGACGGAGGCTCCTACGTAATCTATAATGATGGAGGCTACTATGTAATCTATAATGACGGAGGCTACTATGTAATTTACAATGATGGAGGCTACTATGTAATCTAGAATGACGGAGGCTACTATGTAATTTATAATGACGGAGGCTACTATGTAATTTGTAATGACGGAGGCTAATATGTAATTTATAGTGATGGAGGCTAATATGTAATTTATAATGACGGAGGCTACTATGTAATTTGTAATGACGGAGGCTAATATGTAATTTATAGTGATGGAGGCTAATATGTAATTTACAATCTTATATATGTGTGCCTACCTCCTAGTTAATTCCGTCGCCATCACCATTGTTACTGAACTTGTACCTAAAATAGCAACCGAACTAAAATGAATAAAAGAGTCCGACTTAAACATTTGTAAATGACATGAGGTTAATAAACAGAACATAAAGATAACTATAGAAGGCAGGCAACTAAAACAAGTAGAGGAATTGGAATAGATAGGAAGTTTAGTGACAAATGATATTTCACAAACAGCAGAGATAGAATCAAGATGCAACACAGTTTGTCAAATCATTGGACAGTTATCACCACTATTGACCAACAAGGAAATAACTCTGGAGGCAAAACGAGCACTATACAATACAATCTTAATCCCAACGTTGTGCTACCAATGCCAGACCTGGACCCTATTGCAAGAACAATAAGAAAAATAACCTCTACTGAGATGAAATGTGTTAGACGAATGACAGGAACCAAGAGATATGATCATAAATGACGATCTGAGAGAAAAAAAAGCTAGGAATAGCCCCCGCCATAGAATATATAAGGAAACAACAGATAAAATGGTTTGGCCTCCTGACAAGGCAGAAAGATCAAAACACAACACAACGAGCCTTCAGCAAACGTTGTGAGAACACAAGACACAAAGGTCGACCCCGAAAAAGATGGATCGATAGATTATTAGAAGCACTAGGAAACATAACAGCAGCAGAGGCGAACAGAAGAGCAAAAGACCGCAAATTATATCTCCCCTCGACGCTGAAAGGTAGATGAGGAAGGAAAGAAGAAGAAGTAGAAGAAGACGAGGACACGTCTGGTATACAATCAGCAGGGATTAGGATCCGCTGGTGTCAAATGTTTGAGACTCACTGCTGTAGTATGAGATCACTGTTCATGACAAACGTAGATACGACTGGGATCTGGTTAAGAAGAACAATTGTTTAATGAATCCAACATTACAGGTAGGCAGGGGGGGGGGGTGTTAAACGTTCAGGGATATGAGAATGTTACAGAGTAGATGAGCATAAGATTAAGAATTTATCACATATAATATGACATAAGATAAGAAAGTTAAGAATTTATCACAGATAAGACAAGTCAGTGTGACATAAGGTGAGCAGAAGGTTCAGAATTTATCACAGACAAGACAGTGGGACGGACATACAATGATCAGAGAGATAAGGATTTATCACAGATGAGACAGTGTGACATACGATGCGAAGGAAGATAAGAATTTATTACAGGTAAGACAGTGGGGCTAAAGATAAGCAGAAAGATAAGAATTTCTAACAGATGAGACCAAAGATAAGCTGAAAGATAAGAATTTATCACATATGTTATACAAAATAAGTAGAATGACATGAATTTATTATCAAAAGTTGTACATAAGTTCAGAAGAAAGATAAGGATTTATCAGAAATGTGATAATGGGAAGAAACTAAAACGATATTTAAAAATAAATATGTTTGTGCATATGTTGTGTCAGCGTGACGCATCGAAAATATTTAAAACATGCATGGGAATATATTAAACATCGTGACAAAGTGATAGACACGTAAATCTGGAAAAATACCACACGACAGTGTGACGCAAACTTTATAATAAACTACAAACGTGACGCCTTGGCTCAAACATCACAACACGCCACAAACACTACACAAGCATGGGAACACACCAATAATGCTACGACGTGATGCAAACATGATAACATGCTGCAAACGTGACAGATTGACACAAACAACACAGGATATCACGAATGTGACGACGTGAAACAAACATGAAAACACGCCACAAACGTGACGGCTTGACACAAACATCACAACACACAAAAAAACACTACATAAACATGACATTATGTCACATTCGCGACGGCCTGACACAAACATAACACGCTACAACCATCACAACAAACCACAAACACTACACAAGCATGACAAAACACCATTAATGTTACGACATGATGCAGACATGAAAACACGCCGCAAACGTGACAGATTAACACAAACATGACAACATATCACAAATGTGACCACGGGACACAAACAGTTAAAAAATAAATAATAACACGTCAAACGTGACGGCCTGACATGACAAAACCCCACAAATGTGACTATGACTGATCAAATGTCTTCTCTTTACAGGTTCCCTTGAAAAGATCGGTAAACAGAAGCGATATCCCTTGTTCTTGACACGCGGAGAGTTCCATGACGTCATCATAGTGAAGAGGCCCTGCAAAGAGGTGGTGACGTGTGATAGTAGTACACAGACAGAACCAAACTGGGTCGAGAACAAACTCTGCCGGCAGAGATCTGTAAGTCTGGGATGTCTGTAGTCGTCTGTATGTTTGGGATGTCTGTAGTCGTCCGTATGTCTGGGATGTCTGTAGTCGTCTGCATGTCTGGAATGTCTGTAGTAGTCTGTATGTCTGTAGTCATCTGTATGTCTGGGATGTCTGTAGTAGTCTGTATGTCTGTAGTCATCTGTATGTCTGGGATGTCTGTAGTCGTCTGTATGTCTGGAATGTCTGTAGTAGTCTGTATATCTGTAGTCATCTGTATGTCTGGGATGTCTGTCTTCGTCCGTATGTCTGGGATGTCTGTAATCGTCTGTATGTCTGGGTGTCTGTCTTCGTCCGTAAGTCTTGGATGTCTGTAATCGTCTGTATGTCTAGGATGTCTGTAGTCGTCCGTATGTCTGGGATGTCTGTAGTTGTCCGTATGTCTGTAATGTCTGTAGTAGTCTGTATGTTTGTAGTCATCTGTATGTCTGGGATGTCTGTAGTAGTCTGTATGTCTGTAGTCATCTGTATGTCTGTAGTCGTCTGTATGTCTGAAATGTCTGTAGTAGTCTGTATGTCTGTAGTCATCTGTATGTCTGGGATGTCTGTCTTCGTCCGTATGTCTGGGATGTCTGTAATCGTCTGTATGTCTGGGATGTCTGTATTCGTCCGTATGTCTGGGATGTCTGTCTTCGTCCGTAAGTCTTGGATGTCTGTAATCGTCTGTATGTCTGGGATGTCTGTATTCGTCCGTATGTCTGGGATGTCTGTAGTTGTCCGTATGTCTGTAATGTCTGTAGTTGTCCGTATGTCTGTAATGTCTGTAGTTGTCCGAATGTCTGTAATTTCTGTAGTTGTCCGTATGTCTGTAATGTCTGTAGTTGTCCGTATGTCTGTAATTTCTGTAGTTGTCCGTATGTCTGTAATGTCTGTAGTTGTCCGTATGTCTGGGGTGTCTGTAATCGTCTGTATGTTTGGGATGTCTGTATTCGTCCGTATGTCTGGGATGTCTGTCTTCGTCCGTAAGTCTTGGATGTCTGTATTCTTCTGTATGTCTGGGATGTCTGTATTCGTCCGTATGTCTGGGATGTCTGTAGTTGTCCGTATGTCTGTAATGTCTGTAGTTGTCCGTATGTCTGTAATGTCTGTAGTTGTCCGAATGTCTGTAATTTCTGTAGTTGTCCGTATGTCTGTAATGTCTGTAGTTGTCCGTATGTCTGTAATGTCTGTAGTTGCCTGTATGTCTGAACTGTTTATTTTCTTGCGCAGGGAACATCTGTTTCACTTCAGAACATTATTTCAGAACTATTTTTTTTTAAAGAACGCAGGTGTCATGACAATCAATATGTGATCACCGATGCCACAGATCTTTCTGTTTTGTTTACTGGTACTCAGTTGTCTGTGACAGTTGGTTTTTCTGATCTTTTTATGACAATTCATTCATTAGCTCTTCCTGTGACAGTTGGTTTATCAGATCATTTAGTGATAGTTGGTTTTTTTTTTTATAGATTTTAAGGGCCATTTCGTTTATCATACCTTTCTGTGCTTATTATTTTATGAGACATTTTTGGGGACATTAGGTTTATCAGACATTTCTGTGACGGACGGTTTTAACAGACATTTAAAATGCATTTTCTTTATCAGACCTTTCTATTATAGTTGATTTATCAGACCTTTCAGTAACAGTTGGTTTATCATTCCTATGACAGTTAGTATACAATAGATGTCTGCTCTCATTAATAAGACACATGTGTTAAAACAGTCTGTGTAGGTCTGTGTGTGCTAAAATAGAAAACCTATAGACTTCTTCATTTCAGCTCCCTGTGGAGCATAGGTCTTCAACAAACACTTTTCAAGCAATTCTGTTTCTTGCCATTCTTTTAAAATCGTTCAATGTCTTCCCCATCATCTTCATCTCTGCTTCCATCTGTCTTCTCCAAGAATACCTTGGTCTTCCTCTTTGTCTTTTTCCCTGGGGATTCAAAAAATTGACTTGTGTAATATTTTCAGTTGGCTTCTGCAGTGTCTGTCCTATCCAGCGTCTTGTCTTCGCTGTATATATTTATCCACTGGTATTTGACTAGAATATTTCCATAATTTTGTTAGACGTTTTGTCCTGCCATTTCCATCTTTGTAGACTATTTCTAATAAATTACATCAAGTGTGAAGGTTTGTAAAGGGATTGGTTATGTGTGCGACAAAGTGTAATGCTATGTTATGTTAAATTACGATCATCATCACAGCACTCCGGGCAGACACATAGGTGCACTGATCGTCTCCTCAAAATGTTCATCTGCACAAAGCTATTAATTATGCCAGTTCGGTGTTGGTTGACACATCTTCTCATTCGTCCTGAATATCGCTCTGTTCTGGGAATACTGGTCTTCACTCAAAGTCTAGATAGCCATGTATTTGTACTTCTGTCAAAGTTCTGTGTTCGACCCATCTCTCGTAGATTGTTAATGATATCTGCCCGATCCATTGGCTGTCCAGCAGCTAATATTGCCGAACCGGCCAGTCTGTCTGCTCTGTCGTTGACATCAACATCAGCATCGTAGCGGACATCCGTGAAGGTGATACTTCAAATCTTCGACCTCTGTAAGTGGAACAAAGTGTAAGTTGGTGCGTTGTATGTGATGGTGAAACAAAGTCATAACTTTTGCGATGTAAGTGTAAAGTAAAGTAAAGTACCCCCGTCACGCCAAGTGGCGTATAGGGAAATATGGTGTTAGTGACCCTATATTTTACAGACCTTCAGCACATGATTTTTGGGGTAATGTGGTCGGTATTACGCCCGTGCTGTTTTACTTTCCCAGAAAAAATCCGGTACCCATTTAAGGCTGGGTGAACCCGGAGCCGTCGGTTGGGATCGAACCCTACCCCTTGTCCGTAGTAGTCCAGTTCACTAACCACTGAGCTATCGCGGCTCCCACTAATTTTTAGGGAATTAGTAAAACCCAGGTGTCCTCGCCAGGGTACGAACCCCGGCTGTTGCCGTGGTAAGCCAACCGTTTTGCGATGTATTTTGTGATATTTCATTAAATATAAAATTTGTTATTTCTTATGTGGAACGTGATTCTATCTTAGCAACCGTCTGTAAACGTCAGCAAGCCAGTCCCGAGGATGCCACGTTCTTCATCTTGGCACCAGCTGGGAGGTCAACCGGCTGTCTTGGAGGTCAACATGAAACCGCTAGACACGGATAATGTCATCGAGGAGAAGGTCAGTGACAACAGGTCAAGGTTTGGGACAGTGTTAAATAACATTGATGTGGGGTAGTGGAGGATGTGTCGGGGTAAGTGAAGAATGTTTCTGGGGTAGTGACAGGTGTTTTTGTGTAGTGGTGGATGTTCTAGGGGTGGTAGTAGATGTTTCTTGTGTAGTGGTGGATGTTCTAGGGGAGGTGGTAGATGTTTCTTGTGTAGTGGTGAATGTTCTGGGTGTGATGGTGGATGTTTCTTGTGTAGTGGTGGATGTTCTGGTGGTGGTGGTAGATGTTTCTTGTGTAGTGGTAGATGTTCTAGGGGTGGTGGTGGATGTTTCTTGTGTAGTGGTGGATGTTCAGAGGGTGATGGTGGATGTTTCTTGTGTAGTGGTGGATGTTCTGGTGGTGATGGTGGATGTTTCTTGTGTAGTGGTGGATGTTCTAGAGGTGGTGGTGGATGTTTCTTGTGTAGTGGTGGATGTTCTAGTGGTGGTGGTGGATGTTTCTTGTGTAGTGGTGGATGTTCAGGGAGTGATGGTGGATGTTTCTTGTGTAGTGGTGGATGTTCTGGTGGTGATGGTGGATGTTTCTTGTGTAGTGGTGGATGTTCTAGGGGTGGTGGTGGATGTTTCTTGTGTAGTGGTGGATGTTCTGGTGGTGGTGGTAGATGTTTCTTGTGTAGTGGTGGATGTTCTAGGGGTGGTGGTGGATGTTTCTTGTGTAGTGGTGGATGTTTAGGGGGTGATGGTGGATGTTTCTTGTGTAGTGGTGGATGTTCTGGGGGTGGTGGTGGATGTTTCTTGTGTAGTGATGGATGTTCTAGGGGTGGTGGTGGATGTTTCTTGTGTAGTAGTGGATGTTCTAGGGGTGGTGGTAGATGTTTCTTGTGTAGTAGTGGATGTTCTAGGGGTGGTGTTAGATGTTTCTTGTGTAGTGGTGGATGTTCTAGGGGTGGTGGTAGATGTTTTTTGTGTAGTGGTGGATGTTCTAGGGGTGGTGGTGGATGTTTCTTGTGTAGTGGTGGATGTTCTAGGGGTGGTGGTAGATGTTTCTTGTGTAGTGGTGGATGTTCTAGGGGAGGTGGTAGATGTTTCTTGTGCAGTGGTGGATGTTCTAGGGGTGGTGGTGGATGTTTCTTGTGTAGTGGTGGATGTTCTGGTGGTGATGGTGGATGTTTCTTGTGTAGTGGTGGATGTTCAGGGGTGGTGGTGGATGTTACTTGTGTAGTGGTGGATGTTCAGGGGGTGGTGGTGGATGTTTCTTGTGTAGTGGTGGATGTTCTGGTGGTGATGGTGGACGTTTCTTGTGTAGTGGTGGATGTTCGGCGGGTGGTGGTGGATGTTTCTTGTGTAGTGGTGGATGTTCTAGGGGTGGTGGTGGACGTTTCTTGTGTAGTGGTGGATGTTCTGGGGGTGGTGGTAGATGTGTCTTGTGTATCGGTGGATGTTTTGGGGGTGATGGTGGATGTGTCTTGTGTATCGGTGGATGTTTTGGGGGTGATGGTGGATGTGTCGGGGTAGTTAAGGATGTCTCTGGGGTAGTAGAGGATGTTTCAGGGTGGTGGAGGATGTTTTGCAGGATGTGGATAATGTTTCTGTGATCATGGTGTTTCGGGGTAGTGGAGCATTTTCTGGAAAGTGGAAGGTATTTAGGTGTAGTGGGTGATTTTTCTGGGGTAGTGGAGAATGTTTTAGTCGGTTGTGGAGGGCGTTTTTGGTGTAGTGGAGGATGTTTTAGTCGGTTGTGAAGGGCGTTTTTGGTGTAGTGGAGGATGGTTCAGGTTAGTATAGAGTAGTGGAGGATGTTTCAGGGTAGTGTAGAGTAGTGGATGATCTTTCAGAGTAGTGTAGAGTAGTGGAGGATGTTTCAGGGTAGTATAGAGTAGTGGAGGATGTTTCAGTCGATTGAGGAGGGCGTTTTTGGTGTAGAGGAGGATGGTTCATGTTAGTATAGAGTAGTGGAGGATGTTTCAGGATAGTGTAGAGTAGTGGAGTATGTTTCAGGGTAGTATAGTGTAGTGGAGGATGTTTCAGGATAGTGTAGAGTAGTAAAGTATTGTTTCAGGGTAGTATAGAGTAGTGGAGGATGTTTCAGGATAGTGTAGAGTAGTGGAGTATGTTTCAGGGTAGTGTAGAGTAGTGGAGGATGTTTCAGGGTAGTGTAGAGTAGTGGAGGATGTTTCAGGATAGTGAAGAGTAGTGGAGTATGTTTCAGGATAGTGTAGAATAGTGGAGGATGTTTCATGATTGTGTAGAGTAGTGGAGGATGTTTCAGGACAGTGTAGATTAGTGGAGGATATTTCGTGGGCTGTTGTGGATGTTTCTGGAGTAGTGAAGGATACCGTTATTTTGTTAGAACATGTTCTGTTGATAAATTGGCTTTGAATAATAACGCCTGACAGATGTCTTTAAGAAGGGGGCTTGATATCACCAGACAGGTGTCTTAGACATAGTATCCCTTATACTATGTGTTAACATAACTGGTGTCACCAGACAGGTGTATTAGACATAGTATCTCTGATACTATGTGTTAACGTAACTGGTGTCACCAGATATGTGTCATAGAATGGTGCTCCTAATGTTATTTCTTTGGTGTCCTCAACACAGTTTTCCAGATATCACTTAGGCACTAGGTCATTGACACCGCCCGATAGGTGTCTTAGACATGGAGTCACTAACACCTCTTGAGACGTGTCTTAGACATAATGTCTCAAATAATTATTCAATAACAAATGCGCTTTTTGTACTTATACTATTATAATCATGTGTACACGTAATGATTAATACAGATGTATACCTACGGTTAAATTAAATCTATATCCTAAAATTCCATAACAGGTGTATATTATGGTTCCATAACAGATGCACTTCTAATACCCATAACAGATGCACTTTTAATATCCATAACAGATGTACTTTTAATATCCATAATAGATGTACTTCTAATACTCATAACAGATGCACTCTAATACCCATAACAGATGTACTTCTAATACCCATAACAAATGTACTTCTAATACCCATAACAAATGTACTTCTAATACCCATAACAAATGTACTTCTAAACTTCTTCTTCTACCTTTTAGCTCCCAGTGGAGCATAGGTTTTCAACAAACACTTTCCAAGTTGTTCTGTTTTTTGCCATTCTTTTAAGATCATTCCATGTCTTCCCCATCATCTTCATCTCTGCTTCGATCTGTCTTCTCCAAGAATTCCTTGGTCTTCCTCTTTGTCTTTTCCCTGGGGATCCAAAAAAGGGCCTGTTGTGTAATACTCTCATTAGTGTGTGTCCTATCCATCGCCATCGTCTTCGCTGTATCTCTTATCCACCGGTATTTGACCGGTACATAATTCCACGTTGGTGACTTTGTCCTGCCATTTCCATCCCTTTATTCTGCGTAAGCATTCATTAATGAAAGTATGTACCTTTGTGATTGTCAATTTTGTTATTCTCCATGTTTCACAGCCATATAATAGGACCGACTTAACATTTGAGTTGAAAATTTTTATTTTTGTATTTAGCCTAATTTCTTTGGATTTCCATATGTTTCCCAGTGCAATGAAAGCTCCTCTTGCTTTTAATATCCTTATTTTGGTATCATTTTCTGTTCCTCCCTCTTTATCTATATTACTGCCCAGATATATGTATGATTGTACGTCTAGTAGAGGTATTTCTCCTAGTTTTTTTTTGGTTATTGCCAACTGCATTAATTCTCATAATGTTGGTGTTATCTCTATTAATCTTTAGTCTTAGCTGTTGTGATCTCTCATCTAATATACTCATTTTATCCTGCATCTGTTGATGGCTGTGTGATAGGAGAGCTATGTCATCAGCAAAGTCTAAATCATCAAGTAGTTTGGTCAGTGACCACTGGATCCCATTTCTGTTGTTTTGAGTTATTTTCATAATCCAATCTATGACCAGGCATGTTCGTAAGAGGCGAGAAAGGAGGGTTAGGCATGGGACTGGCTATCCCATACTGTAAAAAAATAAGCCGAAAAAACTTCACAAACATGTACTTCTAATACCCATAATAAATGCACTTCCAATATGCATAACAGATATATTTCTGATATCCATGAATGATGTACTTCTAAAGTAACCTAAATTTTTAAGATTCCGCAAAAGTGAACATTTAAGGTTCCAAAACAAGTGTACATGTACCTTTAGTATTCAATATGTGTCTCTAATGTTCTATGAGAGGTGTACATGTACATCTAGTATTCAATCTGTGTCTCTAATGTTCTATGAGAGGTGTACCTGTACATCTAGTATTCAGTCTGTGTCTCTAATGTTCTATGAGAGGTGTACCTCTACATCTAGTATTCAATCTGTGTCTCTAATGTTCTATGAGAGGTGTACATATAATGTTCCATAACAATCTTGTTTGTAATCTAGTAATAATTGTGTTCATTCATGATTGAGAGACTAAAATCGATGTTCACAGGAAGATGCTGTTGCTGTGTCTGAGCCCCGTCGCCGACGACACGGACAAAGTGTGGCGCCAAATCTCTGTCTTCTGATTTCTCAAGAGGATCCACATCTCAAAAAGGATTCATATGTCCATCAGGCTCAGTTAGACAGGATTCTAGAAGGAGCATGTGACGTCAGACTGTGTGAGTCACCTCAGCACTGCCGGAGCAGTGGCGTCAGTAACGTGCGTCATAAAACGTCCGTGGCTAGAGAGGAACGTCCAGAGCCTGGGGCTCAATGCAGCTGTTGCAAAGATGGGGCCCATAATGAGCCCAGGCCTCAAGCTGTGGCCGTACTGATGTCACACAGTCAGCCGGACATCTACACTCGGCATAGACCTAAGCTCAGAGACTCGTGGTCAGGTGTTAAAGGTGGCAGGTCCAAGTCGGTAGACGAGACACCTGCTCACTTTCAACGCTCTTACGACAGGTATGGGCCCAGCAAAGGTGTCGATAACTCATCCTTCCACGGACGGACAAGATCGGTATCTGAGGGCTGCAGGGCTGTCAAGTCGGTGGAGTGTCGGAGTTTGTACCAAGGGGTTCTTGATAGAGCTGGCAGGAGAAGGGGCAGCAACGTCATCATGGAGGAGGAAGATGGAGAAAGTGTGGAGGATCAGTTCGACATTGATTCGAGACTTCAATTCATCCAGTCCGAGGCTGAAGTGAGCAAAATTTGAGTGATGCTGCTCGATAATAAGTCCATTCGTAGCAGAACTGATTTCAAATATTTGTACTTCAACATACTCACATATAATTAATGGTGAGAACTTTTAAGATGAGCTATGTGTTTATGGTGGATAACCACAATATGTGATAAAGTGATTGATGTACTTGTAAAAAAACAATCGCAGTACTAAAATGAATGATGTTCTAGTAGTAGAAAGCGGACGGATCTATGTGTTCAGATTGATGGATGTACTTCTAGATGGTCGTAGCTATGTTAAAATGAATTATGTACTTGGGAAAGACGGCTGATGGGTTAAAATGAACGATGTACTTAAGAAGGACAATTGTAAGGTTAAAATGAATAATGGAAAGGACGATCACAGTAATTGTTAAAATGACGATGTACCAGCACAAAATGTATTTCATAGAGAAAGTGTTAAACTGAGAATGTAAACAGCCTAACATGATCATGATAAGTGTTAAAAAGAAGGATATACTACACAGTTGTAATTCACAGATACTTTAGTTAAGTTGCTCGATTGTGTCTTTCCAGGAAGACAAAACACACATGCTTCTTCTATCACACATGCACAGTGATTAGAAGAAACTGTATCTTAAAATCGAAATATTGTATGGTTAAGAATAGAATATTTCATTCAGTGAACTCTCAAAATTGCCAATCTTTGGTTCTTTTGTTAAGAGCACTAGCTACAAAAATGTCATTCGTAGTTAAATAATGAGTTTAATTAAATATTGTATGTTTCGTGTTTTGTGTTGCAAATTGAAACCACTCCGATAAAATATCAGTTTTAAGAATAAAGGGAATGTTCTACACTCAGGACATCTTCACCCATAGATGCTTTAACATTGCCATGAAGAGAACTAAAATGTCTATTTGGGATGCAAACAAACAACTGTGATTAGTATAAGACAGTCGTAGAAAGTGTTGAATTAACACATTCACTAGTATAAGACAGTCGTAGAAAGTGTTGAATTAACATATTCACTAGTATAAGTCAATCATAGAAAGTGTTGAATTAACATATTCACTAGTATAAGTCAATTATAGAAAGTGTTGAATTAACATATTCACTAGTATAAAACAATCATAGAAAGTGTTGAATTAACATATTCACAAGTATAAGTCAATTATAGAAAGTGTTGAATTAACATATTCACTAGTATAAGACAATCATAGAAAGTGTTGAATTAACATATTCACTAGTATAAAACAATCATAGAAAGTGTTGAATTAACATATTCACTAGTATAAAACAATCATAGAAAGTGTTGAATTAACATATTCACTAGTATAAGACAATTATAGAAAGTGTTGAATTAACATATTTACTAGTATAAGACAATCATAGAAAGTGTGGAATTAACATATTCACTAAAAAAAGACAATCATAGAAAGTGTTGAATTAACATATTCACTAGTATAAGACAATCATAGAAAGTGTTGAATTAACATATTCACTAGTATAAGACAATCATAGAAAGTGTTGAATTAACATATTTACTAGTATATGGCAGTCGTAGAAAGTGTTGAATTAACATATTCACTAGTATATGGCAGTCGTAGAAAGTGTTGAATTAACATATTCACTAGTATATGGCAGTCGTAGAAAGTGTTGAATTAACATATTCACTAGTATAAGTCAATCATAGAACGTCTTGAATTAACATATTCACTTGTATAAGTCAATCACAGAAAGTGTTGAATTAACATATTCACTCGTATAAGTAAATCATAGAAAGTGTTGAATTAACATATTCACTAGTATAAGTCAATCACAGAAAGTGTTGAATTAACATATTCACTCGTATAAGTAAATCATAGAAAGTGTTGAATTAACATATTCACTAGTATAAGTCAATCATAGAAAGTGTTGAATTAACATATTCACTAGTATAAGTCAATCGTAGAAAGTGTTGAATTAACATATTCACTAGTATAAGTCAATCGTAGAAAGTGTTGAATTAGCATATTCACTGGTATAAGACATTCGCAGTAGAAAGTGTTGAATTAACATATTCACTAGTATATGGCAGTCGCAGTAGAAAGTGTTGAATTAACATATTCACTAGTATATGACAGTCGTAGAAAGTGTTGAATTAACATTCACTAGCATAAGTCAATTGTAGAAGGTGTTGAATTAACATATTCACTATAGTAAGACAATCGAGTCGAGTGTTAATTTGAAAGATGTAATAGAATAGAAGATGTCACTAGATAAGGAGATCTGTTCGACTGTTATGTCAATTACCTGCCAGTTATATGTATGTTATTATTTGCTAAACCCGTGTTATCGTAGATAACTTGCCAGCTCCTGTTTGTAGACATATTTTGTTGATGTTATCATGTTTGATAACGGTTTGTAATATTTTAGTATGTCTGATAACTATTCGTTATGCAATAACATGTATAGACTAGTCTGTGCTGTATATTCCTCTTTTTTGTATTAATAGTGTCTGCAGCAGACAGATCTCATTGTGCTTACATATGTCTCTTCCCATCTTATGTGTGTGTCAGTGTGCATCCGTGTGTGTCAGTGTGTGCGTGTTTGTATTCTGCGAGTGAATGTTTCCTTCTCTCCTTGCTTGTCAATATTTATGTAGCAGCCCCTACACATGTCAGCTGATACACACTTTAGACTCATCTTATGCTTTCTGTACCTCTATCACCTACAGTCTTACTCCCTTCACTTCTTCTCTATCCCATCACCTACAATCTTACTCCCTTCACTTCTTCTCTACTCCCAGCCACTACATTTTATACACCTCATCACTACTCTACTCCCACCACCTACAACTAACTATCCTCTATCTTTGTCTATTACTGTCACCTACAATCCTTCTCATCACTTCCTTTACCGAAAGCCCAAACCATCCACTGAACCATATCACTCAACCATGTCTACCCTAACCATATCACTCAACAATGCCTACCCTAACCATATCACTCAACCATGTTTACACTAACCATGTCTCTCAACCATCTCTACCATAACCATATCTCTCAACCATGCCTATCCTAACCCACATTACTCAACCATTCCTACTTAACCATATTACACTAATATTTTTATACTCTAAAACTACAACTTAACCATTTTCACACTAACCATATTACTAAAACCATTCCTGGCCAAACCATATTACTAAACCATTTTATTAAAAGTGTATGAATCTCTTTTCCTCACTACCATTCTTCTTCTTCATCTGCGATCATGGTTCATTCAGACTAGGATTCCGGACTCTCATATGAAGGCAGCTGTCTGTTTAAGTGATTCGGTTGCCCCGTATAGTTTCTCTTCCAGGGAGGTGGGTTTGGTCCACATGTCCTCTTCAGGCCTGTGTACTTGGGAGGGAGGGGGGACAGTCATGTAGAGCGAGTTTTGTTGTCATGTTATCCAATGTACAATGGCACTGTCTGGTAGTTCATATTTTGAGTTTGGTGAACATGTGGTTTCTCATTCTATTGTGGCCAGTGCGTAGGCGAGGTATGATGACTTGATCCCTCCTTGATAATTGGTGGTGTCCGTCCCTCTCATACTTTGGGTGTTCTTGTTTCCATTTTCATGATATTGGCCTTTGATGATGGATTTGGTCCATCGTAGCTGACAAGATGGTTCTCTTGTGGTAATCTACCTCCTCCTTAGCTAGTTTCTCATTCATTTTCTTGTATATTACAGTGTGACGGTATCCACTGGATGACCACTCTCTGGAAGTTATTACACAATTAGCCTATAGTTGTTCTCAAGTTATCTAGCTCACTGTTTTCCGTTGTTTTTTTTAGAGCTGTTAGGACTGACAGTGCATCAGTCAATATCACTAATTTCTTATGCATGTTATTTTGGTGTTGGATAGCCAGTTTTGCAGTGTCTTTGAGGGCTTCAGTTTCTGTTTTATAATTGTTTGAGAATTCCCCAGTAGCTATTGACTTGGTAATATCTTCCTGGTTATTCAGCCTCAAGAACACACCTCCTCCTCAATTTTCTGGTGGCATTTGTGGCAGATCCTTCAGCGTATACGTGAGACCAGGAGTCCTGTCTGTAGTTGTCGCCAATGTGTTTTTCTGCTATGTCTTTTCTCTCTGTGTCTGTGTGCCTTTTATCGTGATTCCTATTATGTTGTCCTTAAGTTCTGGTATTTTATATTTCCTGTGGGGAGTCATACTTGATAAACATATTTTGGCTTTGGCATTGTTTGGGACAGTTCTGGGTCGCTAGTTGTCAATTCTTTGGAGCTTGTCGGGAAGTTGCCCCTCTCTAGTCTTCCTTTTTCAAAGCCGGTTATTCTTTTGTGCATAGGGTGGTTAGGGAGCCTTTTATATTTCTCCGCTTGTTACATTACTTTAGTTTTTCGTCTCTCTAACAAAGGCTGTAGGCCTGTTGCTGCTTCTTGAGTCTCGATAGGTGTAGATTTCATATCACCAGTGATGATACGGGCAGCCTGGTTTTGTGTTCTGTTAATTTTACTAAGCTGTGTTTTGGAAACTGTATCCCAGGCTGTGACTCCATACTCTGGGACTGATCTTACTCTTCCTGTAGTAGGAAACTCTTTGTACAGAGCTTCCCTGTAGGAGGTAATCTGATCATCAGAAGAAGTCCCGTCGAGCAAATGTTTCGGCCCTTCAGCTTCTTGACAATCTGGGGGAGGTGGGCCCGCCTGGGTCATGACTCCCAGGCGTCGACCTCCTGCTGCACTGCCTCTAAGTTTACACAGTATGTTCGGCACAAGATAGCTACACTTAATATACAAAACATTCAATAATAGTTTGACTAACCTAACCTTATGTTCGGCACAAAATAACTACCACTTAATACATGAACCACTCAAAAATAGTTAATTAACCTAACCTATGGCTTACATTGTATGTTCGGCACTAAATAGCTACACTTAATAAGCGAGACACTCGAAAATAGTTTACCTTACCTGTCTTGGTTTATATCCTAGCACGTTTTTTTTTTTATTTTTTATTTTTTATTTTTTTTTTTGGTGGTAGTAGTAGTAGTAATAGTAGTAGCAGTAGAGGTAGTTATAGTAGTTAGGGTTTTTTAGAGCTGTAAGGACTGACAGTTGTCGTCGTAATATAAGTAGTAGGTTATTTATTTAAGGATTTATTGACATTTTTTATTGTGTAAGTATAACCATTTTTAGACAAATTGTCTGTTTTGCCCTGAAAAGGGCATGAAGTATTACTGGAATTCTTGGTCGTAGTCGCAATCGGAGTCGTTGAATTGATGTGCCGGGTTCTCTTCTTCATCGAAATCGAAGACGTCCCACCCTGTATGGTAGGTTATGTTGTTCAATTGTTGTTCATCTACGTCCCACCCTGTATGGTAGGTTATGTTGGTCAATTGTTGTTCATCTTTCACTGGAGGTTCGTGTGTGTTGTAATTATATGTTTCTGAGATTTTTTTCCTTCTAAGTGTACTGTCTGATACTGTTGATGTGGGCGCCTTGGCTTTTGTTTTGTAAATCTGTTGCTGCGTAGGTTCAATCGTTTTCTGTTCTATATTATTTTTTTTGGAGCTTTCTTTCTTTTTTTGTAGGTGGTGAAAATGTGTCGCTGACTGATGCTTCTTCGGTGGTTGTCTTTAGGTAGTTAGTCTGTACTGGTGTGTCTGTATTGACTGTGTCGCCGTCTGCCCTCTAAGGCCTGGCTTCTTGGGGCACCGGTTCTCCCAGTGTGTGTCGAGGCCACAGTGGGAACATCGTGTTCTCCTGCCTGGGAAGATCTTAATCGTTTCGGCAATCTCTCCTTTTAGTGTTATAGTCTTATGTAATGTGGTATCTGGACATCCGAAGCTGGCTTGTACCAGAAAGTCAATTTGTCCGCTTGGTAATTGTCTTTTTTCACCTGGACCTCCTTGTCTCCGGTCATTTCTGATACAATCTCTTGGACTTGTTTGCATTTCACAGTTGGCGGCACCCACTGGATGCATCCTCTTGATTGTTCTTTCTCTTGATGGCCTATCATTGTGACGTTTAGTTCTGTTAGTTTGATCGTTTTGGTTTCAAACTCCTGGTATTTCTGTTCATGTGCGTCAGGTTTTAGCGTAAAGAACCACTTCCTTGTATCACTGAAGCGGTACAAGGTGTTTATTCTGTTGGGCATAACCCCGGCGGGGCCTATGAGGATGCTCGTCATCTTAGAGACGGTGATTTTAGAGACGTCTGGGCCGCTGATATTAGCCATCGATGTGCCTTTCTCGTGCTTATTTTCTAAGTCAATGTCGTAGGTTGGGAGTTCCCACTTAGCTGATGGCTTTGTAGGCATCTTAACCTGCTCTGTTCTCATTCTTACTTCTGAGAGTTCCCACTTAGCTGATGGCTTTGTAGGCATCTTAACCTGCTCTGTTCTCATTCTTACTTCTGAGAGTTCCCACTTAGCTGATGGCTTGGTAGACATCTTGACCTGCTCTGTTCTCATTCTTACTTCTGAGAGTTCCCACTTAGCTGATGGCTTGGTAGGCATCTGAACCTTGTTCTGTTCTCATTCTTACTTCTGAGGGTTCCCACTTAGCTGATGGCTTGGTAGACATTTTGACCTGCTCTGTTCTCATTCTTACTTCTGAATTGTTCTGGACACCTTGAGTAGTTGGGCTTGTTTTCTTTACTTCCTTTGTCGTCTACGTTTGGCATGCCTTGTTTTCTGTGAAAATATATTTTATTCTTGTCTAAAGTTATGTATGTTCTTTAATCCATCTATTAGATTTCTCTGTCTTGAAGAGTATCGTATTTTTAAGTCATGATTTCCGTTTTTTTATCCTCGTCCGGACATTTTGTGTTTTAAAGTGCAAATTATTATCCTAACATGTTTCTGCGCTTTCCAGTCGAAATAACGTGGCTACTATTGACAACGCAATTTTATAGACCCGTCAGTGTCTGACTTCCATGGGATTTCGGAAGTTCCGGATGAAAAAAATCCGGCCTTCCTATTGTTTGTGGACTTATTGTTTGGACTGCCGTTGCCACATACACCTGGTCTGATGCTCACCTACGACCAGTTATGTCACTTCTTATTGCTTCGTCACGGGCCCTACTTCAATTCTCTCTACTCTGTTGACTTTGTGGGAGCAATAAGTGGTCAAGGTGTATATAGTCGCCCTATCGTCTGGGCTGGACATAATGTTATTTGACTGTTGGTCTGTCTCGATTCTGCCACAGCCAGCACGACGCTCTTTCGGCTGACTCAGCAATTGTCTTCATTGTTTTTGACCGCAACCCCCCCCCCCCCCCCCCCACACTTAATTCCTAGCATTTTTAAGAAGTCGTAGAGGGATGAGGTTGTGAGTCCTCTGACACTAACCACCACCGAAAACACTCTACTCTGGAGTCCCTGCTGTCTCAGCTCGGTGGCGAGATCCTTGTATTTGGATAGTTTGAATATGTGTTGTTCCTCTATCCTAGATTCAAATGGCACTGCAAGGTCTACTAAGATGACGTGGCCATATTTGACGTGTAGAGTGGTGCAATGTCAGGACGTATTTTAGATCTCTTAATTCACTCTGGATATTTCCCTCGCCCTGGGAGGTCAACCACCATCTCCCAATCGTTTGCTATGTCCAGGATAGTGGAGTCGTTCCAGTTGTTCTGCTTGGGGCATGCGGCCTGTCCCGCTCTCAAAAAGTAGGTGTAAGTCGTAGCGGGTCGTTTCAAGATATTGCTGTCTGTTCCCAATTCGTTCCTGCTAATCTCTTCATCTGTTTGTTTTCTGACTCTTTTATCTGCTTTATCTGTCATATTTATCCAAGTCATTCTGCGATCCATGTTGACGCCAAGATATGTTAGGTTTTGATCAATAGGAAGTGTGTGGTCTTTTATCTTCAAATTTAAAGAGAGTATATTTCTAGATAGGCTGACAATTGTGCATGTAGTTTCTTTTCATGAATGGGTAGCTGCCAGGTGTTCATCCATCTTTCAAGATTTCCTACGGTATCTTGCATCCTGGAGCTAGCCAATAGCATAGATTCTTCTCGTGCCCATATCTCCAGGTCGTCTGAGCAATGTCCTCTACGATGTCATATATGACGATTAGGAAAAGCGTCGTGGATAGACCTCCGCATTGTGAGACACCTTGCTCAATTTTGGCTGTCTTATTTAGTTGTCCTTGTACTTGTACTCTGTCCTTTTGTCTTGTACGTATTGAGATATCCAGTCTAATAAACGACCTCGGATACCAAGTCTGAGAAGTTTGTCCTGTAATACTTCTCTCCATTCCCTATCACTTCCATTCATTCAATCTTTATTCTACGAACGCTCAATCCACTCTTTCCTCTAAATCTCCTCTTTAACCCTCTTCCCATTATCTCATCATATTTCTTTTATCAAGTTTAGCTCTCTCTCTCTCTCTATCTATATATATATATATATATATATATATATATATATATATATATCTGTCTGTCTGTCTGTCTGTCTGTCTGTCTGTCTGTCTGTCTGTCGGTCGGTCGGTCGGTCGGTCGTCGGTCGGTCGGTCGGTCGGTCGGTCGGTCGGTCGGTCGGTCGGTCGGTCGGTCGGTCGGTCGGTCTGTCTGTCTGTCTATCTATCTATCTATCTGTCTATCTGTCTATCTGTCTATCTATCTGTCTATCTATCTGCCTATCTGTCTATCTGCCTATCTGTCTATCTATCTATCTATCTATCTATCTATCTATCTATCTATCTATCTATCTATCTATCTATCTATCTATCTATCTATCTATCTATCTATCTATCTATCTATCTATCTATCTATCTATCTATCTATCTATCTATCTATCTATCTATCTATCTATCTATCTATCTATCTATCTATCTATCTATCTATCTATCTATCTATCTATCTATCTATCTATCTATCTATCTATCTATCTATCTATCTATCTATCTATCTATCTATCTATCTATCTATCTATCTATCTATCTATCTATCTATCTATCTATCTATCTATCTATCTATCTATCTATCTATCTATCTATCTATCTATCTATCTATCTATCTATCTATCTATCTATCTATCTATCTATCTATCTATCTATCTATCTATCTATCTATCTATCTATCTATCTATCTATCTATCTATCTATCTATCTATCTATCTTTCTTTCTTTCTTTCTTTCTTACACTTCTCTCTACTTCTGTTCGCCTACATGGCTCACAATTTTACCTCATGAGACTATGCAACTCTTAAATCATATCAGTCTATCAAGATTCTTATCTCCCGATCATTCAAACAATGTTCATATTACAGGCCCTTCCGTTGCCACTTACTAAATATACTTTTATTACGACTTGTATTCCAAAATGCTCCACCTCAAACAAGAAGCAGACAGATTCATAGAAAAAGAGAATACACGGCGAAAGAAAACAAGAAGTTACATTTATAGGGGTGCTGGAAAATCCATTGTCAACTATGACTGACAGAGGCTACTACTACTACTACTACTACTACTACTACTACTACTACTACTACTACTACTACTAAAAACTACTACTAATACTACTACTCTCCCATATTGGGGGTATGTATGGGTGAAACAATATCAAAACGTTCAAGCAGAAACTGCAAGAGGCCATATCTGGGATGCAGGCAGTGTCCAGACATAGTAGCAAAGAGATAACACTGTGTTTATGGTCAGATTAAGTACTGTCAACCGATGGATTGGGCATCGTCATCAATGCCCTCCGAGATGCGGAATGGGCACATGACTTCCACAACTATGAGTCCACGTCCCGGCTTCGGATGAAAGAGATGGGAGTTAGGATGGGCAAAGCCAGAAAACGGGAGGCTTAGGGGGAGTATAAGAAGACTTATCAACAAACACAGAACTGGAGTCGTCAGCCGCTGGACACTGTAGGACTTACTGAGGAGGGGATCTGACCACCTATGGACATGTTCGTAGAACAATGAAAATGACCCGGAAATAACTCAATAACTCACTAAAGATAAAATGACTTAACTCAGTAACGTAAGTATACTTTTGTTGCATCCCTTGGACACAGCTTCCGGAAATGTTGATTGTCTCTTTCATCCAAAACTCCAGCATTTTTCTTTCTTTCTCTCCATGGAAGCAAAAATATAGTTCTTCGGGATAAACTTCACGATTTACTATCAATGTCCCTATTGGACGCAGGATTGCAGAACAATCTTCACTCATTCATCATTTACATTGCAATGTTAGGAATTCTGCAATAATCAATAAAATAAATACCAGCAAATTGTGAAAATACCATCGCCATTGTGAAAATACTATCACCATTGTCAAAACAACATCAATTGTCAAAGTACAACAAAATGGAATTTGTTGGAGCTTTTATGGGAGGTATTAAGTTTTATAGTGGCTGAGTGGTTAGTTCGCTTACATCCTGATCAGAAGGATCCGGGTTTAATTATCACACGTTGCGGATTTAAATTTCGGGCTAAAAGACTCTGAAGGTTCACCAAGTCACTAAATGAATACTAGAGACTTTTGATGGACGTAGACTTGACCTGGAGTGAAACTGACCACGTCACTCAAAATGGTGCCTACTCGTGTAGAAATGTGAGCACTAACACACTTGTTTTCAATACACCTAGTAATATAAGAGACGGAACCTTTATATTGCTTTACCTTACTGTATTATGGGGGGCCTCGGTAGCCTAGTTGGGAAAACCCCCGACTGGACTACCGATGTTCGGACAACCCGTGTTCGATTCACGCTGGGAGCAGTGTGAGTTGTACTTGTGGTTGGAAAAAAAAATACCCCCACGGTCGACCCAGCCGTTGGCAGAAATGGGTACCAGGGTATTACCCTGGGAAGGTGAGGAATGTTGCCTCGCATCTGAGTTTAGATGTTTGAAGCGACACTATACAGAAATCTCCGAACATTTCTGGACAGGCGGCCGAGCACATATGGGTGTATACTCGCGTGCTAAGACGCCGGTTCAAGTCTCGTACTTTACCTTTACCTTTACTGTATTATGGGAGCCATCTAGGGAGGCAAAATTAGAAGTGAAGAATTAATATAGAGAACACAAAAATTAGAAGTGAAGAACTAAGAAGGAGACAAAGTTATAAAGTGAAGAACTAATTAGAAGACAAGGAGACACAATTAGAAATGAAGAACAAAGACGGAGAGCAAATTATAAGTGCAGAACGGGGTGGGGGGCGGGCAAAATTGGAAGTGAAGAACTAATAGTGAGACGCAATTAGAAGATGACAGTGAGGGAGGATGACATTGAGGGAGACACACAATTAGAAGTAAGGAACTAAAAGAGAGACCAAATTAGAAATGAAGATCTAAGTGTTAGATCAAATAAAAAATAAAGAACTTTGATGGAGACCAAATTAGAAGTAAAGAACAATGACGGTGACCACATTAGAAGTGAAGAACTAAGAGAGAATGCAAATTATAAGTGAAGAACAAAAGGGGAGACCGAATTAGAAGTAAAAAACTAAGAGGGAGACCAAATTATAAGCGAAGAACTAACGACCAGACAGGGAGACAGAAATTAGAAGTGAAGAGCTAAGAAGAAGACTGTTAAAGATAACCCCCGCAGTCATATAAACAACAAATGAAATGGGTGACTACGTAACAAAACATAAAAAGCTAAACACAGACCGCACGGCTGTAAACAAACATAATCCACACGGCTGCAAACAAACAAAATCCACACGGCTGTAAACAAACATAATCCACACGGCTGCAAACAAACAAAATCCACACGGCTGTAAACAAACATAATTCACACGGCTGTAACAAACAAAATCTACACGGCTGTAAACAAACATATTCCACACGGTTGTAAACAAACATAATCCGCACGGTTGTAAACAAACATAATCCACACGGCTGTAAACAAACATAATCCACACGGTTGTGAACAAACATAATCCACACGGCTGTAAACAAACACAACAAAAGCTACAGACCGAGAGGAGGACACCCTTGAAGAAGAATGATAAAATAATAAGAGACTACTTCTGAAACGTAACAAGAGAAAGAGCCACCCAATGCGAGCAAATGTATCTTTACACTCAACACTGAAAATCAAGTAAGAAAGAAGAGAGTTACTGGAAGAAGAAGATGATGACGTGATGGTGAGACTACTCATTAACTGGCAGTATTTCAGATGTGTTGATTAGATGCTTCTTGCTTGCTGACGTCATTCACTCTTGTCAGTGTATTGTCTTAAAATGTCATGTTTCCAAATACACGTGTTTTTAGACCATCGTTTTTTTTTAAATTACCACTGTTGTTATTGCTCATAATTTCGACATCCGCTACAACTTTGAGGAATCACATTTGTGATGTTAAATGCAGAGAGAACTTGCTTGTCACATTCTTAATGTAAATACAGAAATAATTGTGTCCGATATCTGTGATATATTCTACAGTTAATGCATTGATGATTAGGGCTAGTGTTTGTATTACATTCTTAGTGTTGCTATCAATAGTACTGTAACTAGTGTTTGTATTACATTCTTAGTGTTGCTAACAATAGTACTGTAACTAGTGTTTGTATTACATTCTTAATGTTGTTAACAATAGTACAGTAACTAGTGTTTGTATTAAATTATAAATGCGGCTAACAATAAGTACTGTTACTGATGTTCGTATGACATTCTTTTTGTTGCTAACAATAGTACTGTAACTAATGTTTGTATCACATTCGTAATGTTGCTAACAATAGAAATGTAACTACGTTTGTATAGTATTATTAATGTCGCTACCAAAATTACTACAACTAATGTTTGTATCACATTATTAATGTTTCTACCAAAATTACTGCAACTAATGTCTGTATCAGATCCTTAATGTTGCTACTAATATTGCTGCAACTAATGTCTGACAATCTTACTAGCATAAAAGTACAAGTAGATCTGCAAGTTCGTGTCTTTTGTTCCGATTTTAAGATTGTTATTTTTAGCATGCCTGACTTCTTGGTTTCCTAGAAGCGAGGTGTAAGGTCACGGCCAGAAAGCCTGAGCGCATGTCAACTGTCGAGCTGTGGAAACTATTTCTACTATCATCTGGACTACTGTTGATGACGTGGTGAACAGAACGTCATTGAAATCTTCCTTATTAAAACATTTAATCTCAAGCGTTATGATGAATTACGAGGAAGGACGTTGTAGCACGACACGACGTCGGTTCTTTCTTTCTCTCTCCCTCTCTCTCTCTCTCTCTCTCTCTCTCTCTCTCTCTCTCTCTCTCTCTTAATTTCGACAATATAGCTTTCACTATCGTTTCATAGATAATCTTCACTGGTTTCACTCTTCGAATCAGTCAAATAGTTTTTCAACGTGTGCAAAGTGCACATGTGGCCTCCTGAGTTTTTACCTTTATCTGAGA
Organism: Megaustenia siamemsis; assembly: GCA_032433765.1. Classification (NCBI taxonomy): domain Eukaryota; kingdom Metazoa; phylum Mollusca; class Gastropoda; order Stylommatophora; family Ariophantidae; genus Megaustenia; species Megaustenia siamemsis. The sequence continues at coordinate 15,895,496 of JAVIAB010000001.1, forward strand.
GAATAGACATTGAATCTCGCTGCCTAAAGACCAAGGCAGAATAAATCCACGAAGAAGCCACGAAGAAGCCACGAAGAAGCCACGAAGAAGCCACGAAGAAGCCAAGAAGAATCCACGAAGAAGCCACGAAGAAGCCATGAAGAAGCCACGAAGAATCCACGAAGAAGCCACGAAGAAGCCAAGAAGAATCCACGAAGAAGCCACGAAGAAGCCATGAAGAAGCCACGAAGAAGCCAACGAAGAAGCCAAGAAGAAGCCACGAAAAAGCCACGAAGAAGACAAGAACAAGCCACGAAGAAGCCAAGAAGAAGCCACGAAGAAGCCACGAAGAAGCCAAGAAGAAGCCACGAAAAAACCACGAAGAAGCCAAGAAGAATCCACGAAGAATCCACGAAGAATCCACGAAGAAGCCACGAAGAAGCGACGAAGAAGCCACGAAGAAGCCACAAATTCGAAGAGAAAAATAACCACCGCTCCTGGTGGGATTCGAACCCAAAAACTGTTTATCCAGAAGCTAAACATCTTGACGCCAAATCTTGTTTCCTTTAAGTGAGTTCACACTTTGTTAGTCTTAGTCTGGAGCTTCATTCTGTTTCTATATTTGAACGTAGGTCTTGACACTTATTCAAGCATGCTATTCCCACACACCTCTTAGAATACCTCCTTAATTAACGTGTTAGAATACCTCCATAATTAACGTGTTAGAATACCTCCTTAATTAACGAGTTAGAATACCTCCATAATCAACGTGTTAGAATACCTCCATAATTAACGTGTTAGAATACCTCCATAATTAACATGTTAGAATACCTCCATAATTAACATGTTAGAATACCTCCATAATTAACATGTTAGAATACCTTCATAATTAACGTGTTAGAATACCTCCATAATTAACATGTTAGAATACCTCCATAATTAACGTGTTAGAATACCTCCATAATTAACATGTTAGAATACCTCCATAATTAACGTGTTAGAATACCTCCATAATTAACATGTTAGAATACCTCCATAATAAACGTGTTAGAATACCTCCATAATTAACGTGTTAGAATACCTCCATAATTAACGTGTTAGAATACCTCCATAATTAACGAGTTAGAATACCTCCATAATTAATATGTTAGAATACCTCCATATTTAACGTGTTAGAATACTTCCATAATTAACGTGTTAGAATAATTCCATAATTAACATGCTAGAATACCTCCAGAATTAACGTGTTAGAATACCTCCATAATTAACGTGTTAAAATACCTTTATAATTTAGGTGTTAAAATACCTCACGATGGAAAAAAAAAACACGCAGTGGAAAAAAAACTGAAGAAGCAATGAATTCCAGGTTTGGCGCCATTACTAGCAAAGCAAAAAAAAACAAATAATCACAGTTGATGCATTCGAAAAATGAGCTCGCTTCAACATAATCTTCAACCCAAAATTGTATCATCAATATTAGTGTATGCACATTAGATTCTAGAACAATCAATTTGATAAATATAATCATTATCAATACGTAGCATACCGACTGGCGTAGACGATCATGTCCCCCCTTCCACAATTTTCTGTCCTCAATGCATCGTATAATTTCTGTTGAATGTTTTCTATGCCAGACACTTAAAAAAAAAAATAAAGAGCACCGTCACGCCAAGTGGAGTATAGGGAATATGGTGTTAGTGACCCGTCACGTCAAGTGGAGTATAGGGAATATGGTGTTAGTGACCCGTCACGCCAAGTGGAGTATAGGGAATATGGTGTTAGTGACCCGTCACGCCAAGTGGAGTATAGGGAATATGGTGTTAGTGACCCGTCACGTCAAGTGGAGTATAGGGAATATGGTGTTAGTGACCCGTCACGCCAAGTGGAGTATAGGGAATATGGTGTTAGTGACCCGTCACGCCAAGTGGAGTATAGGGAATATGGTGTTAGTGACCCGTCACGCCAAGTGGAGTATAGAGAATATGGTGTTAGTGACCCGTCACGCCAAGTGGAGCATAGGGAATATGGTGTTAGTGACCATAAATTTTAGGGGTAATGTGGCCTTTATTACGCCCATGCCGCTTTACTTTCCCAGAAAAAAAATCTGGTATTAAATTAAACAAGACACCAGAACAGAGAATTGAAGCCTTTGAAATGTTGAATTATAGAAAAAATAGGTAGAATTGGATGGAAGGAAAAGAAAACAAATGATGAAGTCTTAAAACAACTAAAAATGAAAAAAAGAACTACTAAACACAATTCAAGCAAGACAAATGCAATTTTTGGGCCATGTTAAAAGACACAACAGCCTACTAAAAGTAATCCTAGTGGGGAAAATATAAGGTAAAAGTGGCAGAGGCAGACCAAGACTAACATGGATCTGTAACATCAAAAGATGGACAAATCAGCCTATGACAACCTGCACCATCAAAGCAAGAGACAGAGCAGAATGGCGCTCCATGGTAGCCAACCTTCGTTGCGGAGACGGCACTCGATGATGATGTCCCATTAAAGGCTGGGTGAACCTGGAAGCCGTCGATCAGGATCGAACCCTACCTCTTGTCCTTTGTAGTCCAGTTGACTAACCACTGAGCTATCGCGGCTCCCACGACACTAAGATATCTAGTTTCTTATTTCTTTGTCGTCCGCGATCTCTTTTTCCCTATATATTGCAAGTTTTAACCAAATATTACCTCTTCTTGTAATGTGCCCGAAAAATGTCCTTGTTTCCCTTCTGAAACATTTTAGCAGCTCTATTTTTGTTTCAGCTTCTTTCAGAACAGTTGGTGTCTTTAGCTATGAAAGAAACTAAAATGTAATTAAATATAAATGCGACCAATATGAAGTTTCTCAGGCGCATGATAGGAGCGCGTTTTGGAAATGAAATTAGAAGTGAAGATTTATTAAGATAAGTATGGCCACCGGCAATAGAATATATAAAGAAAGAAATTAAATAAATTGACCGTGCAATAAGGCAAGGAACACAAACCACAAAGCTACCTACAGACGTTACGGAATTGATACACCAAAAAGGCATCCCCGAAAAAAATAGACAGATTGTAGTCAGATAAATGACAGACATATAGATAGATAGATTGTAGTCAGATAAATGACAGACATATAGATAGATAGATTGTAGTCAGATAAATGACAGACATATAGATAGATAGATTGTAGTCAGATAAATGACAGACATATAGATAGATAGATTGTAGTCAGATAAATGACAGACATATAGATAGATAGATTGTAGTCAGATAAATGACAGACATATAGATAGATAGATTGTAGTCAGATAAATGACAGACATATAGATAGATAGATTGTAGTCAGATAAATGACAGACATATAGATAGATAGACTGTAGTCAGATAAATGACAGACAGATAGACAGATTGTAGTCAGATAAATGACAGACATATAGATAGATAGATTGTAGTCAGATAAATGACAGACATATAGATAGATAGATTGTAGTCAGATAAATGACAGACCGATAGATAGACAGAATGTAGTCAGATAAATGACAGACAGATATATAGAGAAATTGTAGTCAGATAAATGACAGACATATAGATAGATAGATTGTAGTCAGATAAATGACAGACAGATAGATAGACAGATTGTAGTCAGATAAATGACAGACAAATAGATAGATAGATTGTAGTCAGATAAATTACAGACATATAGATAGATAGATTGTAGTCAGATAAATGACAGACATATAGATAGATAGATTGTAGTCAGATAAATGACAGACTGATAGATAGACAGAATGTAGTCAGATAAATGACAGACAGATATATAGAGAAATTGTAGTCAGATAAATGACAGACATATAGATAGATAGATTGTAGTCAGATAAATGACAGACAGATAGATAGACAGATTGTAGTCTGATAAATGACAGAAAAATAGATAGATAGATTGTAGTCAGATAAATTACAGACATATAGATAGATAGATTGTAGTCAGATAAATGACAGACATATAGATAGACAGATTGTAGTCAGATAAATGACAGACAGATAGATAGATAGATTGTAGTCAGATAAATGACAGACATATAGATAGACAGATTGTAGTCAGATAAATGACAGACAGATAGATAGATAGATAGATAGATAGATAGATAGATAGATAGATAGATAGATAGATAGATAGATAGATAGATTGTAGTCAGATAAATGACAGACATATAGATAGATAGATTGTAGTCAGATAAATGACAGACAGATAGATAGATAGATTGTAGTCAGATAAATGACAGACATATAGATAGATAGATTGTAGTCAGATAAAAGACAGACAGATAGATAGATAGATTGTTGTCAGATAAATGACAGACAGATAGATAGATAGATTGTAGTCAGATAAATGACAGACATATAGATAGATAGATTGTAGTCAGGTAAATGACAGACAGATAGATAGATAGATAGATAGATAGATAGATAGATAGATAGATAGATAGATAGATAGATAGATAGATAGATAGATAGATAGATAGATAGATAGATAGATAGATAGATAGATAGATAGATAGATAGATAGATAGATAGATAGATAGATAGATAGATTGTAGTCAGATAAATGACAGACAGATATATGACAACCAGATATATAGACAGATTGTAGTCAGATAAATGACAGACAGATAAATGACAGACAGATAAATAGACAGATTGTAGTCTGATAAATAACAGACAGATAGATAGATGGATTGTAGTCAGATAAATGACAGACAGACAGATAGACAGATTGTAGTCAGATAAATGACAGACAGATAGATAGATTGTAATCAGATAAATGACAGACAGATATATAGACAGGTTGTAATCAGATAAATGACAGACAGATTGACAGTTTGTAGTCAGATAAATGACATTCAGATAGATAGATAGATTGTAGTAAGATAAATGACAGACAGATAAATAGATAGATTGTAGTCAGATAAATGACAGACAGATAAATAGATAGATTGTAGTCAGATAAATGACAGACAGATAGATAGATAGATTGTAGTCAGAAAAATGACATACAGTTAGATAGATAGTTTGTAGTCAGATAAATGACAGACAGATAAATAGATAGATTGTAGTCAGATAAATGACAGACAGATAGATAGATAGATTGTAGTCAGGTAAATGACAGACAGATAGATAGATAGATTGCAGTCAGATAAATGACAGACTGATAGATAGATAGATAGATTGTAGTCAGATAAATGACAGACAGATAGATAGATTGTAGTCAGATAAATGACACCCAGATAGATAGATTGTAATCAGATAAATGGCAGACAGATATATAGACAGATTGTAGTCAGATAAATGACAGACAGATAGACAGATTGTAGTCAGATAAATGACAGACATATATATATAGACAGATTGTAGTCAGATAAATGACAGACAGATAGATAGATAGATTGTAGTCAGATAAATGACAGACAGATAGATAGACAGATTGTAGTCAGATAAATGACAGACAGATAAATAGACAGGTTGTAGTTAGATAAATGACAGACAGATAGTTAGACAGATTGTAGTCAGATAAATGGCAGACAGATAGATTGTAGTCAGATAAATGACAGATAGATAGATAGACATATTGTAGTCAGATAAATGACAGATAGATAAATAGACAGATTGTAGTCAGATAAATGACAGACAGATAGATAGACAGATTGTAGTTAGATAAATGACAGACAGATAGATAGACAGATTGTAGTTAGATAAATGACTGACAGATAAATAGACATATTGTATTTAGATAAATGACAGACAGATAAATAGACAGATTGTAGTTAGATAAATGACAGACAGATAGATAGATTATAGTCAGATAAATGGCAGACAGATAAATAGGGAACAGGCAAATAATTGCGATGCTGCGGTGAAGCTGGTAGCAAGAGGCCTGTGGTGAGGAGTGTAGAACACTCCAAGGTATGAAGACAGCTTCACAAGGGAGGAACACAACACAATACTGACGTTTCGGCCAGGGGCCTTTTTCAGAGTTCAAGGACAACGAAAACAAACGATGAAACACAATTATCTATAAATACATGATCAGAAGAAGAGGATAGAAAAGAAAAAGTAGGATGATGAAAAAATAAAAAAAGAAGAGAGCTAAGATAAGAATATAGAAAGAATATGAGAATATATGTATAATTAAAATATAAAATACAAAATACGGAATCACTTAGCTTGAACGACTGGTTAATCCGCCGGGAACCCAACAAAAGAATGACTACAAAAGGACCTCCCGAGGCGGGAAAATGGAAACGAGGCTATGACTGACCAGAGTTCATCTATCTATCTATCTATTGACCTTTCGAGCCGTAACCGGCCCATAGGGCGTAGACCAAGATACACCTTCTCCTATATGAATTTTTGTTCTAGCAGTTTTCTTTTAAAGATATTTTATCAAATCTCGCCATCTGTCTCTGTTCTGTGCAAGCAGTTCTGTGCCAGAGTTCATACACCTGAAGAAAGAACTAGAAACCCAAACAACAGCTTCTACAGCTAATTTCGTACAAGAAAAAAAAGGGTGGGGGGGGGATATAAGGTAACAAGAAATAACGGGGCCTAACAGGAAGGGAAAGGGGGGGGGAAGAGAAATGAAGAGGACTAAGAGTCCGGAATGGGGAATATGAGGAGAGGAAGTGAAAGAAAGAAGGAACGAAAGAAGTAGGGCCCAGCGAGGAAAAGAAGTAGGGAACGGAGAGACTCAGGAGGATACTAGGAATATATATACAAAGAGGAGTATACATCAGAGGAGGACAGGTAAAAGATAGGATGAGAAGCGGAGGGGATACACAGAGAATAATACGCTGGCAGGAGTGCCTGGAGAGGAAAGGAAGAGGGGAAACGGAGAAAGCGATGAGGAGGAGACGGATAAAAAGGTAATACGTAGAAAAGATAAAGAAGGGGGGAGGAGATGGAAGGGTACAGAAGGATAGGGGTGAAGACAAGGAGCAGATGAGCATAAATATGAGATGAGAAGAAGAGTAGGGGTGAGAGAAGGGTACAGAGGAAGATGGGTCCTCAGAGCGACTGGGATACATTGATGCCACGAGGGGTGAGGCAACCCCAGCGAGCGATCAGACGGTGCTCAAGAGTGAGACGACTATGGTGATCAGAAGAGCATGATACTAAGCCCGTGATCCAGACATCGGCTATACCGTGATGGCCACACGAGTTAAAGTGGGCAGCTACAGGAGTGCCAGCTTCTCGGGTGATGTCGTATAAATGTTCTCGGCACCTATCGCCGATCCGACGACCAGATTGACCGATGTAGGTTAACTTGCATCTCTTGCAGATGATGGCATAAATGATATTACGCGATGTGCAAGTGAATCCCTCTCTGATCTCGAAAGGACCATTAGGAAAGAGGACAGTATCCGTCTGGAGAACGTGGTCACAAGTTTTGCACACTCTGCGGTTGCAGCGAATAGTACCTCTATGGCTAGGGAGGGAAGCTGGAAGACGACCTCTGACAAGAAAGTCGCACTGGTTACGGTCACGTCTAAAGGCCACCAGTGGTGGGTCAGGAAAGAGCAGACGAGTAGTAGGGTAAGATCGGAGAATAGGGAGGTAGCGATGAATCGTCCTAATCACAGCGTAGTGGTGAGGGTGATAGGTGAGGGCGAGTACTACTCTATCCAAGGGGGGATGAGTAGAAGGGGTAAGAGCAGATTGACGAGAAGTGTGGAGAACTCGACGCAGGGCCGGGAGGAGAGCTGATTCAGGATAGAGGCGTTGACGGAAGAAGTCAAGCATAAGGTGGGCATTGTGAAGGAAATCTTCATCGTCTTGGCAAAGGCGACGAAGTCTGAGCAGCTGGGAATATGGAAGTGAGTTCTTACAAGAAGTAGGATGAGAGAAGTCGTAGCGGAGGAAACTGTGAGAATCAGTGGTCTTGTAGAAGACCGAGGTGATAAGATGAGAGGTGTCGTAGCGGAGGAAACTGTGAGAATCAGTGGTCTTGTAGAAGACCGAGGTGAGAAGATGAGAGGTGTCGTAGCGGAGGAAACTGTGAGAATCAGTGGTCTTGTAGAAGACCGAAGTGAGAAGATGAGAGGTGCCGTAGCGGAGGAAACTGTGAGAATCAGTGGTCTTGTAGAAGACCGAGGTGAGAAGATGAGAGGTGCCCAAAGAGACTGAGATATCACGAAAAGATACGGAGTAGGTAGAGATGTGGTAGGTGATGCGGATAGAGGCGTGGAAATGACCAACATACTCGATGAAGCGGGAGATCTCATCCTCTGGAAGGTCAGTCAGACCGATGCAATCATCGATGTACCTACGATACATAAGGGGAAGAGGGCCCTGGTAGGTATGGAAGATTTGGTGCTCTAGATAACCCATGAAGAGACAAGCATAGCTAGGGCCCATTTTAGTGCCCATAGCTACACCGCTGATCTGGGTAAAGAAGTTGCCATTGAACTCAAAAGAGTTGAGGTTCAAGACTAATTCCGCCAGACGGAGGAGGACGACAGTAGCAATAGAAGATTGGATCCTACGATCCAGGAAAAACTGGAGAGCTAGAAGGCCATCGGAGTGGGGAATAGAAGTATAAAGAGAGCAGACATCCATAACGAAGAGGCGGTAATGGCGATCAGGAAGGAGGGAGATAGAGGAGAAGATATGGAGGGCGTCGTTAGTGTCTTTAACAAAAGAAGGGAGACCCATAACTATGGGTTGAAAGACACTATCAAGGAAGTCGGAAATGAGGACTGTAGGACATGCGATGGAGGAGACAATAGGTCGTCCAGGAGAGTCAAGTTTATGTATTTTGGGCCGCATATAGAAAGAGGGTTTGCCCAAGCAATGATCAGGAAGGATCATACGGGAGGAGCTAGAGGGAAGTAGCCCATCCTTGATGAACCGGAGGATCGTACGACGCACTACGGCGTTGTCGGAGACAGTGGTGTCCTCGGGAGTGGGGAGGTAGAAAGTAGGGTCAGATAATTGTTTATCCCCTTCCCGGATATAGAGATCCTTCCTCCAGACGACCACCGAGCCTCCCTTGTCAGCCGGCTTGATGACAATGTCATCGCGTCGGCGAAAGTCTTGAAGGGCTTTATATTCATCACTACTTAAATTGGAGCGTCGAAGTCTAAGAGGACGGAGTGACATAATCTCCCTGAGAGTACTCTTGATGAAAAGGTCCAAAGCCTGAGAGTCTCCCGGGGAGGGAATCCAGTCAGATAAAATAGACAGATTGTAGTCAGATAAATGACAGACAGATAAATAGACAGATTGTAGTCAGATAAATGACAGACAGATAGATAGACAGATTGATCGAAATACAGGCAGACAGATAGATGTACATACTGTCAGACTGAAACTCATGCAGACAGATAGATAGACATACAGACAGGCAGATAGACATAAAGACTGACATACAGATAGATAGGTAGATAGACATACAGACATACAGACTGACAGACAGATAGAGAGGCAGATGGACATACAGACTGACAGAGATTAGCACGCAGGCAGGCTGACAGACAGATAGAGAGGCAGATGAACATACAGACTGACAGAGATTAGCAGGCAGGCAGACTGACAGACAGACTAGCAGATAGACAGAGAGACAGACAGATACGTACAGACAGGCAGGTAGACCTACAGACGTAAAGACTGACAGACAGACAGCAGATAGACATACAGACTGATTGGCAGGCAGACAGACAGATTATATAATGATTAAAACACAGTAAACCATAGCTAAATAACAATAGACAGAAATATTTCCCCGCATGCGCTGAAAGGCAAATGATGAAAAGAAATAAGAATTATGGCTGGAATTTTGGTTATTGAAAGTATTTTTTGCCGACACTGTCCCATAGAATTAGAATTTCATCTAGCAAAGATTCTTGAGATTTTTATCATAATCTTTTCAAAGATTCAGCGCGAAATTTTAACAGGGGGCTTAACGAAGGTTAAGTTGACGATAAAACTATTTCTAACGGTTGTGTCCCTTGCACAGTTTGAGAATCGGACCTACATATCAACAAAGGTCACAGATTCTAACAAACTCAATAACTGTCGTACTGTTGTGTACGTTAAGCATTTTTTTTTTAAATTTATAGTTGCAGATATTCTCGTCCCTTCCTCGTACCAGCACACTTAACTACTTATTATTTCCTTCCTCATTTGCCTTTCAGCGTCACGGGGTGGGTATAGTTTGCCTGCTGTTATGTTTCCTAGTTTTTTTCTAAATATTCTATCAATCTATATTTTTTTGTCGCCCGTGAGTCTGGTGCTATAATAACGTTTATTGAAGGCTCGTGTTGTGTTTTGATCTTTATGTCTTATCATATGGTCAAACAATGTTATAATAACGTTTATTGAAGGTTCGTGTTGTGTTTTGATCTTTATGTCTTATCATATGGTCAAACAATGTTATAATAACGTTTATTGAAGGCTCGTGTTGTGTTTTGATCTTTATGTCTTATCATATGGTCAAACAATGTTATAATAACGTTTATTGAAGGCTCGTGTTGTGTTTTGATCTTTATGTCTCATCATATGGCCAAACAATGTTTTCTGTTATCTCTGTATGCATTATATGGCTGGAATTATTCATAGCTTTTTTTCGCTGTTTCTTTTTTTGTGATGGTACCTCCCAACCTTTCTCCTGTCATTCATCTACGCTACGATTATTGTTTTTGAGACTATCGTCCAGGTCTGGCATTGAAAGCACAACGTTGGGATAAATATTGCACTGTAGAGTTCCAATTTTGCATCTAGGCTTAATCCTTTACTGGACAATAGTAGTGATAATTGTCCGATGGTTTGACAAGCTTTGTTGCATCTTTAGTCTAGTTCTTCTGCTTGTGAATTGTCGTTTATCAACAGACTAACTATGCATCTAAATTCCTCCACTAGTTTAATTCTTTCAGTATGGAAGATTTTTACAATTTAGCGGTACAGATTTCAGAGACAAGGTTGTTCATGGTTTTAAACATTAATATGTATGTTTATATTATATAACACTTAACATATTATATATGATTTGTTTAGATAATTAAACAAGATATTAGATTTCATCAAAACTAAGGTGATACAAGACATAACAAGAATATGGTTTGATGACAGTTCCCACTAATCAAATTGAGAGTGACGCCCTGTGTGGTGAAACGTACGGAAAGAGTTAAATTGTCAGCCCTCTATTATTATGGTCAAGCATACGTAAGAGAACACGTAAACGTCAAATAGCAGTGCATTTATAAAGTAGTGTAGAACACGTATGCATAATATTACGAATGCATTTACTAGCGAACGTACCAGTATACGTACATATAATACGTCTTGATACATGTTATAAAGGTACCTCGTGAACTTATGAACGAATATACATAGCTTTATAGTGGTAATATAGTACCAGTTTAATTAGTAGCAGGCACTTGCAACCTTATCCGATTGAGCTACAGACGCTCAGGCATCCCGTGTTCGATTCCCGTTGGAAGCAGTGTGAGTTGTACTGGTGGTTAGGAAAAGAAAAAAAACGCGTTCGACCCAGCAGATGGCATAAATGGGTACCAATGTATTGCTCTTGGAAGGTGAGGAATGTCGCCTCGCATGGTGAGTTTCGATGCTTGAAGCGACGCTATCCAGATGTCTCCGAACACTTCTGGATAGGCGGTCGAGCACATATGGGTGAAAACTCGCGTGCTACGACGCCGGTTCAAATCTCATACTTTACCATCGGATAAGAAAATCACTGGAGGCTGTAGAAATGTGGTTTTACAGAAGAATGTTGAGAATACCATGGACAGCTAAGAAAAGTAATGAAAACGTCCTGAAAGAGGCCAAAGCAAAAAGAGAGCTAAATTCCAATATTAGGAAGAAACAATCATAATTTTTTTGGCCATGTAATGAGAAGGAAACATTTGGAATATATTGTAACAACTGTGAAAATTGAGGGACGAAGAGATGGAGAGAAGCAAAGAGAAAAGATACCAGACAGATTAAGAGAATGGCTTATTTTCTATTATTATATGATCATATTATTAAAAAGTAAAAAAAGTAAAGTACCCCCGTTACGCCAAATGGCGTATAGGGAATATGGTGCTAGTGACCATAAATTTTACAGACCTTCGGCACAAAATTTTTGGGATAATGTGGTCGGTATTACGCCCATGCCGCTTTACTTTCCCAGAAAAAAAAATCTGGTACCCATTTAAGGCTGTTTGAACCCAGAAGCCATCGTTTGGGATCGAACCCGACCTCTTTATCTTTGTAGCCCAGTTCACTAACCACTGAGCAGTCGCGGCTCCCGATCATATTATTATTATCTATTTATTTGTTGTCTTATTTATAATATTCAAATATATTTATTTTAATATTAATGTTAATAGTATTTTCCTAGAATTGATAATTTGAAAACAAGATTTTATTATGATTCTTTCTTTCTTTACAAGTAAGGCTGCCGCCCCTGTACAATCGCGTCCCCGTCCGATTGCCTATGTTGACGAAATGGTACAACCGGCCCTGGCATTATCTCAGGTATCACCGCATTCATCAGAACACGCACTAGTATTTGTGTCATTACCAAGTAACAATACATATACCACATTACCTTGAAAACATACATAATCAGCATGCGCACTTGTATAAGGCTCCAACTCATTTATAAAACTCATACATATGTATTATTATATGTATATCTTCTTCTTCTACCTTTTAGCTCCCAGTGGAGCATAGGTCTTCAACAAACACTTTCCAAGTCGTTCTGTTTTTTGCAATTCTTTTAAGATCATTCCATGTCTTCCCCATCATCTTCATCTCTGCTTCGATCTGTCTTCTCCAAAAATTCCTTGGTCTTCCTCTTTGTCTTTTCCCCTGGGATTCCAAAAAAGGGCCTGTTGTGTAATACTCTCAGTTGGCTTCCGTAGTGTGTGTCCTATCCAACGCCATCGTCTTCGCTGTATCTCTTTATCCACTGGTATTTGACTGGTACATTTCCATAATTCCACGTTAGTGACTTTGTCCTGCCATGTCCATCCCTTTATTCTGCGTAAGCATCCATTAATGAAAGTCTGTACATTCGTGCTTGTCGATTTTATATGTATATAATACTCATAAAACATATACAAAACATATCCACTTATAAACGTGTATGTATATGATGTCGTAAGTACTTCGAAGCAGCACCTGCCATCTTTATCGACAGCTACAGCTGTATAGCTACCTGGGGTCTATCATTAACAACAACCTATCTTTAGGGTCACACCAGCACTGGTAAAGCTGCTACCACCTTCGACCGTCATTCTATGCTTATTTGCAAAAGATCAAACTGGCACCTTGACGCCTTTTCGGCCCAACACATCCGACTTCAGCACAGCTTTGTTTTATGACACAGAACATACAATTGAAGCCGTTGAAATGTGGATTTATAAAGAATGGGAAGAATTGGATGGAAAGACAAGGAAACAAATGGTGTGGTTTTAAAACAACAAAAATAAAAAGAGAACTACTAAACACAATTCAAACAAGACAAATGAGATTTTGAGGAGCATGTTAAAAGACACGGCAGCCTATTAAAAGTAATCTTGGAAGGGAAAATACAAGGTAAAAGAGGCGGAGGCAGATCACGACTAACATGGACGAGTAACATCAAAAGATGGACAAGTCAGCCTATGTAAACCTGCACCACCAAACCAAGCGACAGAGCGGAATGGCGCTCAATGGTAGCCAAACTTCGATGAGCAGACGGCACTCAGTGATGATAATGATGATAATGTATGACACATATAGAGCAGCATTCACACTAACATACATCATTCGTATCGTTAACCCGTTTAGTGGCCGAGAGTGCGTTGTGTCGCTAGTTTACGATAAATCCCCTATATCTGCGCCTTTCGACCCAACACATCCGACTTCGCCATGGATATATTCTGGCCTAACAATTTTATCCCGGACAGAGGCCATTTTTGGCCTACTCTTTTAAGCTTAAAACTGCCACGGGTTTTTTAACGTGCGAAAGTGCACATGGGACTTCCTGTTTTTCGAATGGCTAGACATCGGATCTCACTACCTGGAGAGGGCTAGACATCGAATCTCACTACCTAGAGAGGGCTAGACATCGAATCTCACTACCTAGAGACGGCTAGACATCGAATCTCACTACCTAGAGACGGCTAGACATCGAATCTCACTACCTAGAGAGGGCTAGACATCGGATCTCACTACCTAGAGAGGGCTAGACATCGAATCTCACTACCTAGAGAGGGCTAGACATCGAATCACTACCTAGAGAGGGCTAGACATCAGCTCTCACTACCTAGAGACGGCTAGACATCGAATATCACTACCTAGAGAGGGCTAGACATCGAATCTCACTACCTAGAGACGGCTAGACATCGAATCTCACTACTTAGAGAGGGCTAGACATCGAATCTCACTACCTAGAGAGGGCTAGACATCGAATCTCACTACCTAGAGAGGGCTAGACATTGGATCTCACTACCTAGAGAGGGCTAGACATCGGATCTCACTACCTAGAGAGGGCTAGACATCGGATCTCACTACCTAGAGAGGGCTAGACATCGAATCTCACTACCTAGAGAGGGCTAGACATCGGCTCTCACTACCTAGAGACGGCTAGACATCGAATCTCACTACCATAGAGGGCTAGAAATCGGCTCTCACTACCTAGAGACGGCTAGACATCGGATCTCACTACCATAGAGGGCTAGACATCGGATCTCACTACCTAGAGACGGCTAGACATCGGATCTCACTACCTAGAGAGGGCTAGACATCGGCTCTCACTGCCTAGAGACGGCTAGACATCGGATCTCACTACCTAGAGAGGGCTAGACATCGGCTCTCACTACCTAGAGAGGGCTAGACATCGGATCTCACTACCTAGAGAGGGCTAGACATCGGATCTCACTACCTAGAGAGGGCTAGACATCGAATCTCACTACCTAGAGACGGCTAGACATCAGATCTCACTACCTAGAGAGGGCTAGACATCGGATCTCACTACCTAGAGTGGGCTAGACATCGAATCTTACTACCTAGAGAGTGCTAGACATCGGATCTCACTACCTAGAGAGGGCTACACATCGGATCTCATTACCTAGAGAGGGCTAGGCATCGGATCTCACTATCTAGAAAGGGCTAGACATTGGATCTCACTAACCAGAGTGGGCTAGACATAGGATCTCACTATCCAGAGTGGACTAGACATAGGATCTCACTACCCAGAGTGGGCTAGACATCGGATCTCTCTAACCAGAGTGGGCTAGACATAGGATCTCTCTACCCAGAGTGGGCTAGACATTGGATCTCTCTTCCCAGAGACTGGGTTAGTGTAATCCACGAACAAAACACACATTCGATTTTTGGAAACAAAAATGTGAACCGCCTGTGAAGGGAAGCGAAGACGGGACCTTCATTTAAAGAGATCAACGCCTTACCTCTGGACTGTCCCATACCCCGACTCACATAAACTGTTGAGACTTTCATTCATTGACACATACAGACAGACTTACACACATACACGCACACAGTCACACATACAGACAGACTTACACACATACACGCACACAGTCACACATACAGACAGACTTACACACATACACGCACACAGTCACACATACACACCTATACACACAATCACACATTCGCACCTACACACACATTCATACATATTCACAAATACACACATACAGTCACCCACATACACAAATGCACACATATATACACACATACACACATATACACAAATACACACACATACACTCAGTCACACATATACAAACATATATACACAAACACACATATAAACACATACACACAGTTGCACATACACACATATACGCACATACACACGCATACACACATACACACACAGAAACACACATGCACACACATACACACATATACTCACATACACACAATCACACATACACTCACATGGACACATACACACAGTCACACAGACACACACATGTACACACATAAAGAAATGCATACGCACTTACACAAATACACACATATACACATGCACATATGCACCTACACATACACGCACACACATACACGTACAGTCACACTTATACACACATACACACAGCCACACATACACACAAAATCACACACTCGCACACCAACAAACACACACATACACAAACACGCACATATACACACAGCTTA
Source organism: Megaustenia siamemsis (assembly GCA_032433765.1). NCBI lineage: Eukaryota > Metazoa > Mollusca > Gastropoda > Stylommatophora > Ariophantidae > Megaustenia > Megaustenia siamemsis. Next base: position 15,911,656 of record JAVIAB010000001.1, read on the forward strand.
AAACCACACACACGGACGACCAGTAAATCTCGCAGGACTCACAGACTGACAGGTGGCACCGCTTCAGCCGCTACAGAGCCGCGACCGAGCCAGGAACAACCCCAAGTGCTACAGGAACCGAGACCAACACCAGCTTACCCGCAACAACAAAGCAAATTTATTCATAATTCTGGACAACTCTGGCGTGAGCAGACGTCAACTAAACTACGACCTAACGACCATTGGACGACCATTTGTACAAAACACAAACACATCCACTTGTGTCCATCATCGACCGCGTTGTTTATGACCGTTCTCCCGAACCAACGGACATTTTGCCTCTTTTATCCAGCGGTCATAAAATGGGAGACCACTGTAAATCAAAATGTCTGCTCTAGTGTTTTGACTATCTATAATGACAATGTATGAACCCAGAAATATTAGAATGTATGTCCCGGCTTATTGGAATATCTGCCAACAGAAATCTGTCACCTCTCTGTCTGATTTAAACCTAATTCAAGGAAATATGGCACGGTGACTTGTACGTTCATTTATTTATCACATGGGTTTTGGCTTCGACTCTGAAAGACCTTCAAAAGAAGAAGGAGAAATAACAACTAAAAAGAAGACAAAATTCCAAAAAAGTTGACGTAAGAGTAGGAACACATCATCATGTGACAGTTGACGTATGTGATCATGTCTTTTCACAATCTTCTGTCCACAGTACATCGCATCAATTCTACTATTGACTGTTGTCCGTGCTATGACAACATGCTATCAAGTATCTTCTCTATTTGTCGTCCAGGATCTCTCTTTCCCTCTATTTTGCCAGTTGTAACCAAGTATTCGAAGTACTCTTCTCATGACGTCATGAAATGTTGATTGTTTCAAAATTCCAAATAAAAATGAGCATAATGACAAGAACACAATGCATCATCATCATGTGCTGAGCCCGATTGACGGAAGAACACAATGCATCATCATCATGTGCCATACCGGTTGACGGAAGGACACAATTCGGCGAAGGTTTAGTTTTTTTTTCTTAATGACACGAACTAAGGGATCATCTAGCATCTGAAAATAGGTACCAGAGGTCACCTGGAGTGTTGCTGACTATTGTTATCCATAAATGAACTGAGAAACATTGACAAATGTGGACACTGGCAATAATATTGCATTATAATTCCCCCAGTGCAACAAGAACCCTTACTTTGATCTTCTAGCTAGTTACATTACAAAGGTTTCAGACACGTCATTAGTTAGGTCTTCTGTACGGCTATGTTGATGCGTCAGTGGATCTTAGCATCTATGTAAATATGTGTAAATGTATGTAAATGTGTGTACATGATGATTGATGATACCGTATGATTTTTCTGGCATGTGTGAATATGAATGTTTGCGGCAATCTGGCATGTGTGAATATGAATGTTTGCGGCAATCTGGCATGTGTGAATATGAATGTTTGCGGCAATCTGGCATGTGTGAATATGAATGTTTGCGGCAATCTGGCATGTGTGAATATGAATGTTTGCGGCAATCTGGCATGTTAAGGTAACAGTCGATAATACGGAAGTCACAGAATGTTAGAGGTGAGACGGACAATGACAAGTAGTTTGTGTACTGCATTCATTTCTTGTGAATAAATTACTCTTAATAAAAGTAAGGTAAAGTACGAGACTTGAACCGGCGTCTTAGCACGCGAGTTTACACCCATATGTGCTCGGCCGCCTATCCAGAAGTGTTTGGAGACTTCAGGATAGTGTCGCTTCAAGCAATGCGAGGGGGCATTCCTCACCTTCCCAGAGTACTACCCTGGTACACATTTCTGCCAGCGGCTGATTCGAACACGGGTTGTCCGAACGTTGGTAGCCCAGTCGGTGGTTTTCCCAACTAGGCTATCAAACCGCTGTACGAGCAGTGAAAACTTACTAATTAGTAGCAAATCACGATATGAACAAATGAAAATTACAAAGTAACACCCATTCACGACATGGGGAATTGATACAGTTTGCACACAAGTATTTTGTTTTAAAAGAAGATTCATATATCTTCTGCGCTAGCTGGACGGTTACTGCCTTAATTTTCTCTGCTATAAACTGCACTAAGGTTGAGATATATAAAGTAAAGTAAAGAGCCCCCGTCACGCCAAGTGGCGTATAGGGAATATGGTGTTAGTGACCATAAATTTTACAGACCTTCAGCACATGATTTTTGGGGCAATATGGTCGGTATTACGCCCGTGCCGAGGTTTGAGATATGGTTTGTAGTAAATTGTGATAATTAAGTTTTCGGCAAAACACATGCGACTCTTCCTTATTATAGAGCGGAAATGTCGTTGAGATTTGTGTCGTCGATTATTTACGTAAAGTTTTAACCATATCGTTTTTTTTCCCTATAACTTCTGGTCAATATGGCAGATAGGCGACAGGGAGCCAAGGAGTCACTATCAGAAAAACGTTCCTTGTTGTAGTTTCCTCATATTCCAAGTCCGGCTTGCTGCCGGGGCTACTGAGTTTTGCTCTGGGCACACCGTGAGCTGTGTGATGCATCCTGATGGTGTTTCTAAATTCAGATAGCTTACGATGAATAATGTTATAGTATGACAAAGAACAGTTCAGATGAGTTCACTTCGGTGCGGAAACGCCTTGTCTTTTGACGTGTGCTGTATCTGCTACGATGAGGACTGCAACTGCCTTTCTTTGTTTGTATATTCGATGAGATGTTAATTCGGATGATTCCACGGACGGTTGAGCAATTATGGATTTCCATTCGTTTGTAGTGATACCGGGGCATTCGTATAACCATAACCATAAACCATGTTCTTTCTATTTTTTTTTTGCATTTCTTCTTTGCAATCAGTTTTACTTCAGCTTCGCATTTTGATGCATTTCTTTGCTCTGATCCCCATATTAGCACAATACCGCTGCTACCCTATATTTATATATCGTACTACGTATTTAGTCAAGTGCATATATTTTAATTTTAAACTGTTTACTTACATATCTGTGTTCGTGTTATTTGTTGTTCCAGCTGAAGGCCTACTGAGCCACCGAAACGTCGTTCAAGTTTGTGTTGTCCATTATTTACGTAAAGTTTTAACAAAACCGTGTTTTTTAATGTTGTATTTTACTCCTCTCTCATATATCTTTTATGACTTGGCTTCTGCTATAAAATTCCTACTTGCTAGTTCAGAGTGGCTGGTCTGTTACTCGTGCCACATTGAAGAGGTAGAACAGGGGTATTGAGTTCATTGCTAAGTACGACAACTCGCAGCAGATAAGTTTGACTTTGCTGAACTTCTTCTGTCCTGCCTCATTTCCCTTTTAGCGTCGAGGGGAATATAATTTGCAGTTTTTTGCTCTTATGTTTGTATCTGCTGCTGTTATGTTTCCTAGTTCTTCTAATATTCCGTCAATCCATCTTTTTAGTGGTCGTCCCATGGGCCTAGTGTTCTCGCAATGTTTATTGATTGCTCGTTGTGTTGTGTTTTGATCTTCCTGCATTGCCACGTAGTAAAAAGTAAAGTAAAGTACCCCCGTCACGCCAAGTGGCGTATAGGGAAATATGGTGTTAGTGACCCTATATTTTACAGACCTTCAGCACATGATTTTTGGGGTAATGTGTGCATTGTCACGTGGACAACCCATTTCTCGTTGTGTTGTGTTTTGATCTTCCTGCATTGTCACGTGGACAAACCATTTTATCGGTTGTTTCTATATATATTATGTTGCGGGTGCTATTCCTACTTTCTTCTCAATTCTTCATTTCTGATCTTATCTCTAAGACTGTTTCCTGCCATTCGTCTAACACATTTCATCTTAGGAGAGCTTATTTTTATTTTTGTTCTTGCATCTAGGGTCCAGGGTTGGCATTGGTAGCACAACGTTGGAATGAAGATTGTATTGTATAGTGCCTGATTTGCGTATAGAGTTATTTCCTTGTTGGACAATAGTTGCGATAGACGTTTGATGATTTGACAAGTTTTGTTGTATTATGAGTCTATTTCTATTGTTATTGATTTTTTTCTTTGTCACTAGGATTCCTAGATATTTAAATTCCTCTACTTGTTTTAGTTTTCTGCCTTTATATTTATGTTGATGTTATGTTTCTCTTTTGTGATATTCATGACTTTTGTTTGTTTATGTTGATTTTCATGTATTTTGTGCCTGTACTGTTCAGTCTATATGTTAAATATATTAATTCATATATAAATATTAATTAACGGGAGAATAAATCCGCTGATCAACATTTGTATATCACCATTTTTATTTGGATAGACCAACAATGAACATTGTTCACCTTCTGTGTGATACAAGTGCTAACATATGGATGTGATACCAGTGCTAACATGTGGATGTGATACCTGTGCTAACATGTGGATGTGATACCAGTGCTAACATATGTATGTGATACCAGTGCTAACATGTGTATGTGATACCAGTGCTAACATGTGGATGTGATACAAGTGCTAACATATGGTTGTGATACCAGTGCTAACATGTGGATGTGATACCAGTGCTAACATGTGGATGTGATACCAGTGCTAACATATGGTTGTGATACCAGTGCTATCATATGGATGTGATACCAGTGCTAACATATGTATGTGATACCAGTACTAACATATGGATGTGAAAGTTGGACACTCATCCAGACTTTAGATAGCAAATTAAATGGCTATGAAAACAAATGTATCTATAGGATCTCAAACATAAGCTGGAAAGAATACATTTGAAATGAAACAGATAGAAAAATAAAATAAATAAAATTACACATTATCCAATGATATGCACCAACCAACGATAAGGATGGTTTAGTTAAAGATGATTTCTATAAACAGTTACAATGTCAGATGGATGCAAGACGAGCCAAGGATATTATAATCTTGATGGGAGACCTAAATGCTAAAGTAGGATCAGACAAGAGAGGCTTCGAAGAGATTATGGGAAAATATGAACTTGGAGATATAAACGAGAATGGAGAGATATTTGTGAATTTCTGCGCCCTTAATCAGGCGCAACCAGGAGGAACAATATTCCAACATAAAATAATACACAAAGCTACATGGGTGTCACCAGATCATAGAACGGAAAATCAAATTGATCACATATGTATTAATAATAAGTTTAAGTCATCCTTACAGGATGTAAAAGAATATAGAGGGGCAGATGTAGCTTCTGATCATCATCTTCTGATAGCCAAACTTAAAATTAAACTAAAAAGGTATACTACAAAGAATAAGGGTAGAAAGTATTTCAATGTAGGGTTTCTTAAAGAACAAGGAATTAAATAAAAATTTGTAGTCACAATATCAAACAAATACCAAGTTCATCCAACAACTAGAAAATACAATAAATATAGAAGATCATTGGAAACAGGTAAAAGATATATGGAAAGAGACATGCGAAGAAACATTGGGAAAAGAGAACGCCAGAATAAGGCATGGATGACAGCAGATACCCTGGACAAAATTAAAGAAAGAAAGAACAAGAAAGCAGACATAAATGAAATCAAAACCCCCATCAAGGCCAGCTCCTTGTCGTGGGGATGGGGCTTAACAGTCACCAGGGACTGAAAACCAAGACTGGCCAGGCCTTCCTACACCCGTGCAAGACCACAGTCTGCTCTAGCAATTTTAAGTGCTGAAGTCGGAGGCAACCAGCCAAAAGGCGCACTACAAAAATCAGGATGCCACGCACTCACGCCAATGGGAAGCATGCCTATAACTGCAAATCGATATGGCACTCGCCCTGTGATGGACACTCAGGCAGGTGCAGCGCCGGGCCCTCAGCCTCGAAAGGGCCCAACCTATATTACTGGATGTCCTTCTCAATCGCTCTGTGGAGTCAGGGGGCGAGAGAATAGAGTTACTGGCCAACCCAAAATAAGACCACTCAAAATAATGCACTGGAATGCTGAAGGCATCAACAGCAAAAGAGATGGGTACAGTAAAAAGATAGAATTAGAAAATATCCTGCATGAAGAACAAGTAAGCATATGCTGTTTGCAGGAAACCCATCTAAACAACGACATAGCCTTGAAGATTAGGGGATACCAGTGCTACCGATCTGACAGGAAAAACAGACAAAAGGGCGGAATACTGACTCTTGTAAGGAACAACATTAATGCATGTCAGATTGAAGTGTATATGGATGGGGCGGAATATCAAATACTGCACCTCAGGACAGGAAATACAGACTTCCATCTACTAAACTACTACTGTCCGAGTGACCGCCCACTAGCACTAGACACAATTACATTAAAAGAAAGAATAATTGTATGTGGAGACTTTAACAGCCATTCACAGAGCTGGGGCTATGAAGATATGGACAAGAGAGGTGAAGAACTTGAAAATTGGCAGGATGACAATGGGCTTATACTATTAAACCAGGCAACAGATCCACCAACATTCTATTCCAGATCATGGCATACCACATCTACACCAGACCTTGCTTTCCATTCACCAGACCTGGATTGGAATATCACACGTATTGTTGGGAAACAACTTGGAGGCAGCGACCACCGACCTGTCTTTTTAGTGGTGCAAAATGAGGCCGTCAGGGAGAGCAGCACTCTCTCCAGATGGAATTACAAAAAGGCAGACTGGAAAATGTATCAACATTACACCAGTGTACTGACTAAAGATCTAAATACAGACAGAGACATCAACAAAATAGTTGATGAATTCAGTAGACTAATAATACAAGCTGCCAGTGAAACAATACCCAGAGGGGCACGGAAACACTACAAACCATACTGGAATAGTGAACTAGAGCAACTGCACAATGACATGGAAACATCTCGAAAACAAGCAGAAAATAACCCTGCCAGGAACACCACAATAACTATCAGCATGCTAAAGCCAAATTTCAATGGGCTAAACTACAAGCCAGACGGAGAAGTTGGAAAGAGAAAACAGAGTACATGAATCTAGAACGAGACACAAGAAAAGTGTGGAAGCTTGTAAAACAGCTGAATGATGAGGGTACAGAAGGGAACACAAAAATTACACTGAAGAAGGATGGAAACATTCTAACAGGTAAACATGCAGCAAATCACTTTGCAGACTCCTTTGCAAATGACAACAATATTGAAATTAGCCTAGAGAAACGTCAAGAGACCCGTCTAAAACAACAAATGCAAGACAAGAGAGACTGCACATGAAGTCATGGAAATACCCATTACACAAAGAGAGCTAGAGCTGGCAATATCCAAATTAAAAATGAAAAAGTCACCAGGTAGTGATGGAGTGTCTAATGAAATGATTAAGAACTTGGGAACTGCAGCTAAAGCAAAACTACTGCAGATCTACAACATTTGCTGGATCACAGGTAAAGTGCCACAGGCATGGAGAGAAGCAATTATGATACCATTACTAAAGCCAGGAAAAGATGGTTCAATGACATCCAGCTATAGACCAATCAGCCTTACAAGCTGTTTGTGTAAAACAATGGAACGTATAATCAATCTCAGACTGCAGTGGTACCTGGAAAGTGAAAATCTCCTTGTCCCACAACAAGCAGGCTTTAGACAGTGTTACTCTACCGAAGATCAGGCAACCTATCTTTCCCAGGAAATTGAGGATGCGTTTCAAGAAAAGAAACTGGTACTAGCAGCATGGATAGACCTAAAGAAAGCATTTGATAAGGTATGGAAGGAAGGGCTTTTGAAGAAACTGAGAAATTATGGAGTAAATGGCAGGATGTACAAATGGGTCAAAGCATACCTGCATAACAGGAGAGCCAGAGTGCAACTGGATGGTCTTAAGAGTAAGAAGGTCTTACTGCGCCAGGGCGTTCCACAGGGAGGGGTACTATCTCCAACACTTTTTCTGATCTACATCAATGACCTAGTTACTGAACTACCACATGGTATCAAAGTGGCAATGTATGCAGATGACTTGGTAATGTGGTGCACAGAGGAGTATGCAACAGTGGCCTCCAAATTGTTACAAAGAGCTATGAATGCACTGAATTCATGGACAAATAGATGGTGTATCAGCATCAATACAGACAAATGCAGTACTACACTTTTCACTCTTTCCCCAAAACAAAAAGCAGGAGCCATCTATATAAACAATGAGCCTGTGAAAGAAGACATACAGGCTACGTATCTCGGAGTTACATTTGATAACAAACTATCTTGGAAACAGCAGATAAATAAGGCAACCCAAAAAGCAAGGAGAAAATTGGCTATTCTAAGAAAGCTGTGTGGAACTACGTGGGGTGCGAGTGGGAAAATACTCAGTAAAGTTTACCAACAGAGTATACGCCCACATTTAGAATATGGATCATCTGCATGGTGTTCAGCATCAAACACCACACTTCAAGAACTGGATAAAGTACAAAACCAGGCACTTAGGGTCATCACAGGAGCAATGAAATCAACACCAATATTAGAGATGGAGAAATTGTGGAGGATACCAGCACTGAGAGAACGGAGGGACACAAAGGTGCTGATACAGGCAGAAAAATTTGCTTGCATGCCGAGACATCCAATGAAGGACCGATTCCAAAATCTTGCATTGGGACGACTTAAGAGAAGCAGTTTTATCCACCAAGCCAAGCGTATTAGTAGACAAACACCAGACATGCCAAGAGCTGTTAACCCCCTACTGCCCATACCAGAACAGACTCCCTGGACAGAGGAATCTGGATTATCAGTTCAAATACGGACAGAAGTGAAAGGAATAGTTGATAAAGAGGAACAGAATAGTCTACAGCGAAAAACAATAACTCTCAGTTTCCTGGATGAAGAATACCCACAAGACCTATGGATTCGTGTGTATACAGATGGATCAGCACAGAATGCAGTAAAAAATGGGGGAGCAGGTGCATATATAGAATACCCAAATAACACTAGGGATATGAATAAAATAGCAACAGGGAAATATTGTCACAATTATGATGCAGAAATACAAGCAATAAAGTTAGCAATAGAAAAACTGCTGAACATTAATCTTAGCCCGCAGCCTGTAGTGTTTTTGACAGATGCAAGATCAGTACTCCAGGCACTACAATCCAGAAAATTACCACATCTGCAGACCTTATTGACTGAACTCTGCAAGCACCACAGGGTTGCCCTGCAGTGGATCCCATCTCACTGTGGAATACCAGGAAATGAGAAAGCAGATCAGTTGGCAAAGGAAGGTTCAACAGGCACACAACTAGATACACCTGTTACATACCATCATAAGAAACAGATAATCAAATCAATCAGAGGACCACAAGCCCCAAATCAGGATGCCTTTTATAATATGAATAGATATGAACAAGTTATCATTATACGTCTCAGAACAGGACACAATCGACTCCATAGTCACATGTATACAAAATTCAAGATCGGCACCTCAACTACTTGTACATGTGGACAGGCGCCCCAGACTGCTGAACACATACTTCAAGACTGCACTGAATATAGTAGACTGAGGAAAATCCATTGGCCCATAGATACAACACTACAGACAAAACTATATGGGCCACTGCAAGAATTACAAAAGACAGTAACATTTATACAGGAAACGACATTGCAGATATAGACAATGCTTCAGGCGAACGAAAGATAGATAGATAGAAATCAAAACGAGAAGTAACAAAGCCAAGACACAGGAAGCTTACACAGAGGTGAATAAAGAAGTGAGAAGATGCATTAAAAGGGATAAGAGGAAATATATAGATGAACTAGCTAAAGAGGCAGAAAGAGCAGCAAATAAAGGGAATATGAAAGAACTGTACAACAGCACACAGAAATTAGGTGGAAAATACAAACAGATCAACGCCTTTATTAAAGATAAGAAAGGAAATCTGCTTAGTAATATAAGGGAACAAATGGACAGATGGAAAGAGCACTTTGAAGATTTTTCAAACAGACCCGGCTCAAATAATCCTCCAGATATACTACCAGCAGAAGAAGAGTTACACGTTAACTGTGGAAAAATCAAGCAAAGAAGAAATAATGAAAGCCATCAAACTATTAAAAATTGGTAAAGCCACAGGACCAGATGAAATTCTTTCGGAAGCCACCAAAGCAGATATTAACACCTCTACCAAGATGTTACATGATCTATTAAATAAAATTTGGGAGAGGGAAGAAATACCTAATGACTGGAAAGAAGGTTAAATGACCAAACTACCAAAGAAAGGAAGTTTACAGGAGTGCACAAATTATAGGGGAATTATACTGCTATCAGTGCCAGAAAAAATATTAAGCAGAATCATTCTGGAGAGACTAAAAGAGGCTATAAAGAAACATTTGAGAGATGAACAAGCAGGTTTTAGGAAGAACAGATCATGTGCTGATCAAATAACTGCTGCTGCTGCTGCTGCTGCTTTGTCCTTTCGAGCCGTAACCGGCCCATAGGGCGTAGACCAAGAGACACCTTCTCCTATATGAATTTTTGTTCTAGCAGTTTTCTTTTAAAGATATTTTATCAAATCTCGCCATCTGTCTCTGTTCTGTGCAAGCAGTTCTATCTCATTGAGGGAGCCGATTCCTGCTGCTCTTGCCTCTCTCATCAATGTTCTTCTCAGTGTCTCCCTGGGTCTTCCTCTTTTTCTTTTACCTGTTGTTTCCCATATGAGGGCTTGCTTTGCTATTCGATTATTATCTCTTCTCATCACATGTCCAACGTATGACCATCGTCTTTTCTTTATTACTGAAGATATTAGTGGTTGATTGGCGATTTCTCAAATTTCCTCGTTTGTTTTGAATTCGTTCCATTCTATACCAAGTATTTTCCTTAGACATTTATTTTCGAATGCGTTCAACTTTGTTTCTATATCTCTTGTTGTTTTCCAGCTTTCACACGCATACGTAAGGGTTGATAGTACATTTGATTTGAATAGCCTAAGTTTTGTGTTTGTGCTAATGAGTTTTGATTTCCACAACTTTTCAAGGCTCCTGAAAGACATTGCTGCTTTAGCCAGTCTGATTCTAATTTCTTTGCTCGTATCCCCTTCTCGATCAATGTGACTTCCAAGATAGATAAAGTGATCGATCTCTTCTACTGGTTTGTTTTCCATGTATATTTTGTCACTTGTTGGAATTAAACGTTTCATGACTTTAGTCTTTTCATGATTGACCTCAAGCCCAATTTTGCTTTTGATCAAATAACTACTCTACGTATAATAGTTGAACAAAGTTTAGAACTAAAATCCCCACTTTATATTGGATTCATAGATTACGAAAAGGCATTTGATAGTTTAGACAGAAGAATGCTTTGGAAGTTGCTGAGTCATTACGGAATCCCCATAAAATTTATTAACCTGATAAAAACAATGTATGAAGGAACGAAATGTAGTGTGGTGCATGAAGGACAGCTTACAGAAGCATTTGAAATAAGAACAGGAGTAAGGCAGGGATGCCTTCTGTCTCCATTTCCCTTTCTACTGGCCATAGATTGGATTATGAAAATAACTCAAAACAACAGAAATGGGATCCAGTGGTAACTGACCAAACAACTTGATGATTTAGACTTTGCTGATGACATAGCTCTCCTATCACACAGCCATCAACAGATGCAGGATAAAATGAGCACACTGAAATAAAATTTTTTAACTCCAGTGTTCTTCTACTTCTTCTTCTTCTTTTTCCACCTTTCAGCTCCTTGTGGAGTATAGGTCTTCAACAAACACGTTACAAGCCGTTCTGTTTCTTGCCATTCTTTTAAGATCGTTCCATGTCTTCCCATCATCTTCATCTCTGCTGCTTTCCTCTCCAAGAATTCCTAGGTCTTCCTCGTTGTCTTTTTCCCTGGGGATTCCAAAAAAGGGCATGTTGTGTAATACTTTCCTTTGGCTTCCGCAGTGTGTGTCATATCCAGCGCCATCGTGTTTGCTGTATCACTTTATCCACTGGTATTTGACTGGTACATTTCCATAATTTTATGTTAGTGATTTTGTCCTGCCATTTCAATCCTTTTATTCTGCGTAAGTATCCATTAATGAAGGTCTGTATCTTTATGATTGTCATTGTAGTTGTTATTCGTGTTTCACAGCCATATAGAATAAGACTGACTTAACATTGGAGTTGAACATTTCTAACTCTAATGTTAATCAGTCTGATTATATGGCTGTGAAACATGGAGAACAGCTAAAATGACAATCATGAAGAAATTAGGTGATTTGTATGTAGTGTAGCGAATGTAAGGAAGAGATGATTTGTATGTAGTGTAGCGAATGTAAGGAAGAGAAGATTCGTATGTAGTGTAGCGAATGTAAGGAAGAGATGATTTGTATGTAGTGTAGCGAATGTAAGGAAGAGATGATTTGTATGTAGTGTAGCGAATGTAAGGAAGAGATGATTTGTATGTAGTGTAGTGAATGTAAGGAAGAGATGATTTGTGTGTAGTGTAGCGAATGTAAGGAAGAGATGATTTGTGTAGTGTAGCGAATGTAAGGAAGAGATGATTTGTATGTGGTGTAGCGAATGTAAGGAAGAGATGATTTGTATGTGGTGTAGCGAATGTAAGGAAGAGATGATTTGTGTGTAGTGTAGCGAATGTAAGGAAGAGATGATTTGTATGTAGTGTAGCGAATGTAAGGAAGAGATGATTTGTGTGTAGTGTAGCGAATGTAAGGAAGAGATGATTTGTGTGTGGTGTAGTGAATGTAAGGACGGGATGATTTGTATGTGGTGTACCGAATGTAAGGAATAGACGCTATGTGTGTGGTATAGCGAATGTAAGGAAGAGACGCTATGTGTGTGGTATAGCGAATGTAAGGAAGAGCCGATATGTGTGTGGTATAGCGAATGTAAGGAAGAGACGATATGTGTGTGGTGTAGCGAATGTAAGGAATAGATGATTCGTATGTGGTGTAGCGAATGTAAAGAAGAGATGATTCGTATGTGGTGTAGCGAATGTATGGAAGTGATTATTGGTGCATTGTGTAGCGACAGTAAGCATGTATGTAAGAAATGATTTAAGGAGATGTCGACTGTTGCAACAAATAACAAGTCTGATCATTGTAATAGCTACTCATTGTAAGAGAGAAAGTGTGTATGTGAGAGAGAGAGAGAGAGAGAGAGAGAGAGACAAAGAGAAAGAGAGAGAGAATGAAAGAAAAAATGAATGCATATTTTTTTAAAGAAAGCGACCCGTATATTGAAGACCACAAACAGAAGAAAAAAAAACGAAAGCGTTTGGTGTATATCAGTAATATTATGTTTTAATGTACAACAGAACTACCAGGTTTCATGCATTACGCTAGAGAGTTCACGTTTCATCTGTAGCACTAGAAAGTGTCACGTTTCCAGTGTTGGGCTGGCAGGTGCCACGTTTCACGTTCAATGGTTCCTGTAGGAAGGCGTCACGCGAAAAAACGACACCACACGAGAGCCCGCTTACGTCATCGCTGCATTTGTCTTGTGCGGAGTAGGTTGTATCCTAGACGAGACCGTCACGAGGGTATCATGCGCCCGAGTTGTTAACATCTTAATTGAGCTACCTCAGTATGTAAAATTCATCCAAATATCGGTCGAATCTATCTAGCGATCTCCCAAATTGATCTTTTTCAATCTACATGGAACATCTATGGATTCTCCGAGGTTTTTTGACCCGTTTGTTGATGAAATTATCTTTCAACACTAACGTTAACACTCACTTTTTTTTAACACCCTTGCACGTACACTTGTACGCACACACTCTCGCACACAAAATATGGTGACACCCGTATAAACGCCCGCATATGACATTTATTCGGGCACACGCACGCGTTATGCGATGTGTCCGCTTCTTATATACCTTTTCAGCATATATTTCGTCTTGATGTATGGATCAACAACTGAAGGTCTAGTTGTCTTGGATCAAAGTGCACTGGTCTAGGAGTCTTGGACTAACGTGCACTGGTCTAGGTGTCTTGAATCAAGGTGCACTGGTCAAGATGTCTTGGATCAAGGTGCACTGCTTTAGGTGTATTGGATCAAGGTGCACTGGTCTAGGTGTCCTGGATCAAAGTACACTGGTCTAGGTGTCTTGGATCAACGTGCACTAGTCTAGGTGTCTTGCATCAAGGTGCACTGGTCTAGGTGTCCTGGATCAAAGTACACTGGTCTAGGTGTCTTGGATCAACGTGCACTAGTCTAGGTGTCTTGCATCAAGGTGCACTGGTCTAGGTTTCCTGGATCAAAGTACACTGGTCTAGGTGACTTGGACCAAAGTGCACTGGTCTATTTGTCTTGGATCAAGGTGCACTGATCTAGCTGTCTTGGATCAAGGTGCACTGGTATAGTTGTCTTACGTGCACTGGTCTATGTGTCTTGGATCTAGGTGCACTGGTCTAGGCGTCTTGGATCAACGTGCACTAGTCTAGGTGTCTTAGATTAACGTGCACTGGTCCAGGAGTCTTGGACCAACGTGCACTGGTGTAGGTGTCTTGGATCAACGTGCACTTGTCCATGTGTCTTGAATGAACGTGCGCCTGTCCGTGTCTGGATCAACGTGCACAAGTCGACGTGTCTTGAATCAACGTGCGCCGTTCTGTGTCTTGGATCAAAGTGCACTGGTCTAGGTGTCTTCCATCGACGTGCACTCGTCTAGGTGTCTTGGATTAACGTGCACTGGTCCAGGTGTCTTGGATCAACGTGCACTAGTCTAGGTGTCTTGGGTGAACGTGCACAGCTCCAGGTGTATTGGATCAACGTGCACTCGTCTAGGTGTCTTGGATCAATGTGCACTAGTCTAGGTGTCGTGGATCAACGTGCACTGGTCCAGGTGTCTTGGATGAACCTGCACTCATCTAGGTGTCCTGGATCAACGTATACTGGTCCACACGTATTGGATCAACGTGCACCGGTCTTGGTGTCTTGGATCAACGTGCACTGGTCTAGGTGTCTTGGATCAACGCGCACTGCTCCAGGTGTCTTGGATGAACGTGCTCTGGTCTAGGTGTCTTGGATCATCGTACACTGGTCTCGGTGTCTTGGATCAACGTGCGCCGGTCTGTGTCTTGGATCAAAATGCACTGGTCTAGGTGTCTTGGATCAACGTTTAGTGGTGCAGGTGTCTTGGATCAACGGGCACTGGTCTAGATGTCTTGGATCAATGTGCACTAGTCTAGGTGTCTTAGATCAAGGTGCACTGGTCTAGGTGTCTTGGATCAAGGTGCACTCGTCTAGGTGTTCTTGATCAACGTGCACAGGTCCAGTTGTCTTGGATCAACGTGCACTGGTCTAGGTGTCTTGGATCAACGTGCACCTGTCTAGGTGTCTTGGATCAACATGCACAGGTCTAGGTGTCTTGGATCAACGTGCACTGGTCCAGGTGTCTTGAACCAACGTGCACTGGTCCAGGTGGCTTGGACCAACGTGAACTGGTCTAGGTGTCTTGGATCAAGGTGCACTGGTCTAGTTGTCTTGGATCAACGTGTGCCGGTCCGTGTCTTGGATCAACGTGC